>CAUYPK010097071.1:0-10305 GCA_963574355.1 Loris lydekkerianus | reverse complement strand
GCCCTTAAATGCTTTCCAGCTGTAACTATTCCTGTTAAACCGGCTGTAAATATTCTTGATAAACTTATTCTTAGGTTTTCGGCTCCCAGCAGAAAAGCAGGAAAAGGGGAGAAAGAACAATTGGGATGAATAATAAATAGATTTAAACAAGAATATTAAAATAAAGTGGTCTAAATACACCAATGATAAGGCAGAGATGTAAGACTGGATTAAAAGAAATGATGCAAGTCCATTCAAAATACTAGCAACCAGCTTTAAATATAAGAACACAAATAAGTGTTAAAAAAAAAAAAAGCAATAAGATGGAAAAAACATATCTCATGCTAACACCATTTTTAAAAAGGTGGGGTTGGGCTGGGCACTGTGTCTCAACACCTGTAATACTAGCACTCTGGGAGTCCAAGGTAGGAGGATCACTTGAGCTCAGGAGTTCTAGACCAGTCTGAGCAAGAGGGAGACTTCATCTCTACTAAAAATAGAAAAATTGACTAGGCATGGTGGCTCACACCTGTAATCCTAGTGCTCTGGGAGACTGAGGTGAGTGGATTGCCTGAGTTCACAAGTTTGAGACCAGCCTGAACAAAAGTGAGACCTCATCTCTAAAAATAGAAAAACTGAGACAAGACGATGGCTTGAGCCCAACTTAGAGGTTGCTATGAGCTATGATACCATGGCATTCTACCCAGGGCACTCTACCCAGGGCGACAGCTTGAGACACTGTCTCTAAAGAAATAAATAAATAAAAATAGAAAAATTATCTGGGCATCATGGTGAGCACCTATAGTCCCAGCTACTCTGGAGGCTGAGGCAGGAGGATCACTTGAGCCTAGGAATTTGAGGTTGCTGTGAGCTGGGCTGATGCCATGGCATGCTAGCCTGGGGCAACAAAGTGAGACTCTGTTTAAAAAAAAAAAAAAAAAAAAAAGCTGATGTGGCTATAGTATTAGATTATTACATATGAAATATCCAATTTTGAATCAAAATTTTAGTTTATTATATCTCAAATAACAAGCAGTACAGTTAATCAAAGTGTGTTCCTAAACTATGGACGCAGTTTTGTCATCTTAACACTAGCTTATTTATGCCAGCAGTAAAGAAGCCTGGAGAACATGTGGGGATGAAATCTCAAAAGCCATTGTTCACAGCTTGTTTAGAATTGAATATTTTTCCTTGCAAGAAGTGGTCCAAAGCCTGGAAGAAGTGGTAATCAGTGGTTCAAGGTCTATTGAATATGGTAGATGACAGAAAAATTTCCAAGTCCAGCCTTTGTAGTTTGAGGAACCTTGTTTGTGTGACTTGTGGTCGAGTGTTGTCTTGCAAGAGGATTGCCTATCTATCTTGACCAGTTTTAGCTGCTTAACGGTGAGCATTTTTATCATTTTGTGCAATTGATTGCAGTAGACATCTGCTATAAGCAGTTGACCAAGTCTCATGAAACTATAGTGGATAACAGGCAATGTACTTTCTCTATGTTTAGATATACAAATACTAACCATTGCGTTACAGTTGCCTTCAGTATTCAGTACAGTAACATGCGGTACAGGTTTGTTTCCTAGGAGCAATGGACTGTATCATATACGGGAGTGTAGTACACTGTACTATCTAAGTTTGTGTAAGTACACTCTAGGACACAAAGACAAAATTGCCTAACAACACATTTCTCAGAATATACCCCCAATGGGAAGTGACACATGACTATATAAATCCTCAATAATTATAAATCTCAATAATTAGAAATTAATCAAGTCAATAAAAAAGTCACAATATCTTCATCAAAGATTGATATAACAGCTTGGCACCTATAGCACAACAGCGAGGGCGGCAGCCACATACACTGGGGCTGGTGGGTTTGAACCTTGTCACGGCCTGCCAAACAGTGACAACTACAACAAAAAAATAGCCCAGCATTGTGGCAGGCACCTGTAGTCCCAGCTACTTGAAAGGCTGAGGCAAGAGAATCGCGTAAACCCAAGAGTTTGAGGTTGCTGTGACCTGTGACGCCACAGCACTCTACCCAGGGCAACAGTGTGAGACTCTGCCACAAAAAAAAAAAAAAAAGCCAGACATTGTGGCGGGTGCCTATAGTCCCAGTTCTTTGGGAAGCTGAGGCAAGAGAATCACTTAAGCCCAAGAGTTTGAGGTTGCTGTGACCTGCGACGCCGTGGCACCCACTCTACCAAGGGAGACAGAGTGAGACTCTGTCTCAAAAAAACCCCCAAAACAAAAACAAGTGAATAGGTAAATAAATCGTGATATATCCATGCAATGAACTATTTAGCAATAAAAAGGAATGAACTATTGATCTATTTAATAACATGAATAATCCAAAATTATGAGGTGGAGTTAAAGAAGCTAAACAAGAGTATGTCCCATATAATTCTACTTAAATAAAATTGTAGAAAATGCAACTTATCTATAGTGGCAGAAGGCAGATAGATCAATGATTGCTTGGGGATAAGAGGAAGGGCAGGTGGTTTGTAAAACAGATGATAGGTATGATGGATATGTTTGTTATCTTGGTCATAGAGGTGGTTTCATGGGGATATATAATACACATATACGTCAGTAGAAAGGCTGACAAATTATGAATACGTTAGCTTTACAATTAGCAGCATAAGAATTAGCCTTTACCCTAGGGAACCCCTTTGTACTACAATTAAGAGGACTATGCTCTGGTGACTGCAATAGCTTCCCTAATTTCCTTTAGAAAGTTCATTTAACATTTTTAGAGATAAAAATATTATCTTCCTTCCTTCTCTCCCATCTCCACCTTGTCCTTCCCCTTTGGCATAGGGTAAGGTGGAGAACACTTTGGCTGCTGTTCTGTCCTAGATGGGAGGAGGAGGGAGATAGTGTACATTGTAACCCTCTCCTTTTTCTTTTTCCTTTTCTTTTTTTGTTGAGGTAGAGTCTCACTCTGTCACCCTGGATACAGTACCCTGGTGTAATAGCTCAGGTCAACCCCTTAAATGGAGAATGGATTTGGTAGGGGGAACAAGAGCAGATGTAGTGATGTTGGGAGACAGTTGCGATAGTCCAAGTAAAGGGTGCTGGTAACTTGGCCTAAAGTGGCAGCAGTGGAAATGGAGAAAAGTACATGGGGTGGAAAGTTATTGGAGAATATAAAATTCTCATGACTGAGTTATAGATTGGATATGGGGAATAAAATAAAGATGTTTGCCTAGGGCATCTAGGCTTCTTGTTTGCTAATGGTTATATTCACTAAGATGCGGACTGAAAGAGGATGTGATTTTTGGTGAAAAATCATTAATGCAATTTTAGAGTTATTAAGCTAGGAGTATTATTGATACATCCAAATGAAGAAGTCAAGGAGGCCCATGCTATGGGAGTTCAGAGGTAAGATCTGCGAAGATGTGCATTAGGGAGTTATTGATGGACAATAAGCCAAATGAATGGATGAAGTCTTTTAGGAAATGACTATATAGTAAGAAAGGAATGAGGTTGAAATGTTGCAGGAAGACAAGCCCTGATGTAGAGAAAGAACACCCAAACACCAAGATAAAGAGGAAGGCCTTTATTCCAGCTGGCAGAGCCAAGGCAGACTATAGTCTAGAAAGGGCCACACTCCCCAGCTGGCTCTGTTTTTTCTCTTTTATTTCCAGTCAAGGGCTCTTTGTCCACGGGCACCCTGCTCATTGGTCAGTTTGAATCAAGCTGTAGAGGGCAGGTTTGGGCTTGTACAGCAGGGAAAGCAAGCATTTGTTTCCAGGTCCCAGGAAGTTAAGTTTCTACAACTTCCTAAGAGCTGAGTCACCATGAGGAGGATTTTGTAGGTTTGTCTTTGGGGCTGCCCATGAGAAGACCTCTGTTCCCTCAGACCTTACTTTTCCTGGGTATCTTCTCTCAGTATATATTTCTTTTTTTCTCAGTTTTCATGACCACAATGTGATTTTTGTCTCCCACTAAGAGGTAGACTTCATTTTTCAACCCTTGAGTCTGGACTGGCCATGGGACTTACTTTGATCAATGGAATATGGTGAAAGGGATAATATGGAAGTCTGAAGCTAGCTATCAAGAGTATTTGCTGCTCCTGCTTTTGCCTTGAGACTGCCATGTTAAGAGGCCTAGATTAGCCTTCTTGAAGTTAACGGACAATGGGAAGAAGGCTCAGCCCACAGCCATCACCAACCCCTACACATCAGAATAAGGTCATAGGTCAACCAGGCCACAGTGAGCCATCGGGGGAGTGTGTGAACGACCACGACCACAGCAAGAGCAGCAGGATCCCTCAACCAAGCCAAGCCCAACTTGTTGATCTACAGAATAACAAGCAAATAAAGTATTTGCTAGTTTTAAGCCACTAAGTTTTGAGGTGGTTTGTTATGCAGCAACAGATCACTGATACAGGAGCCAGGAAAGAGTCTTTAAAAACCCCATATTGGGTAGAGATATATAAACTGAGGGGGAAATGGTAGAGAGATAGGAAGAAAATCTCAGAAACAAGGTATAGACCCATAGCGAGCAAAAATGAGGGAATACAGTAGTGTCAAATATGGCTGAAAAGTCAGAAGACACAAAACATTTCTTTTAGATTTAGTGGCATGAAGGCTGTGGTCATTCAGTGACAGTTGGGAAAGAGGGAAAATTGATAAATTCTGTTTCTGACAGTGAAGGAACTCAGAAAATATCACACCAAAACATGATTTAATTTAAATATGGTTTAAGGAGTATTTTGAATTAAAGGCCCTTAGAGATCTGTAGGACTTAGAGGGGGATTTATCCTCTATCTGCATAAAACCAGAGGGATCCATCAAGAAGGACAATTGTCTTTTCTTCTCCTTTTTTTTTTTTTTTTTTTTGACAGTCTCACTATGTCACTCTGGGTAGAGTGCCATGATGTCACAACTCACAGCAACCTCAAACTCTTGGGCGTAAGTGAGTCTCTTGCCTCAGCCTCCCAAGTAGCTGGGACTACAGGCGCCTGCCACAATTGTTTGGCAGGCCCAGGCTGGGTTTGAACCCACCACCCTCGGTGTATGTGACTGGCACTCTAGCCGCTGAGCTATAGGTGCCAAACTGTCTTTTCTTCTCCATGCTGTCATCCAGAATATTTCAGGAAAGAAGATCAAGAATGCAACCAGATCTGGCCCAATACATTTTAAAGATAATACCTCAAGTTAATTTAATTTCTGAAGAGACTCAGTTAAAAGTCAATGTGTTTCCCCCCATCCATTTATTCTCCCAGATATCTATTTATCCTCCCTAGAAACCATTTATTGCCCCTAAACAGTATTACCTATATTCCTCATCTTCCTCTCCCCTCAAAATTGAAGGTATAAGAATTTCTTGCCCGCACTGGGATATGGGGTAATCACTCTATGATTCTCCCAGTGTGCATGGTAAAAAATTTGTAATCTCTTTCTCTTATTAATCAGCCTTATTGTGAGTTGTTCTTTCAGCAACCTTCACAGAGGCAAAGGAGAAGTTTTCCTTTCTCCCCCACAACAAGTAGAGTATGAGATGCCTGTGGAATATCTAAGTCAATTTATCCAGCATATAGTTAAATTATATGAGCTCAAAACTCAATGGAGAATCCAGGGCCAATCAGCATGTAGGTGGTGGATAAAACCATTACTGTGAATGACATCACCAGGGAGACCATGTCTAGCAGGACAGGAGGGGATCTTAGGGCACACTAAAGTTATAGAGGGGCCCACAGGCAGAAAACACTACAAATCAGCCCATGAATGAGAAGAACTGGGGGGAAAAGGTACAGGAAAGCCAAAAGTGTTTCGAAGGGAATGCCAAGTGAGAACACAGGTGGTGACAATAAGATGAAGTCAATCAGACTAGGCTTGACTTGACACAGGTGGTTTTATCAGTTTAGGTCCTAAGTGACCTTTACCTCTGGGCTCCTATTCCTACTGTTTTGTAAACTAAAGATGCCTATCTTGAGCAGTTTAGGTGGATTGATTTAGGAGATTAATGTTGAATTAATAATGTTGTAATAGATCACTGGGTTATGCTGGTTATTATTTAAAATATGGGTTAATGTGGTCTTTGCTTTGAATCTTTATGTATAAAACTGTGATGTTGGAAATAGAAGAACAGAACAGTCTTGGAGAGGCTACTTTTGCTGTCCTCCAGAATCGCTGGCCTTCCGACAAAGTTTGGTGGACCTAGCCTCATCTCTGCATATTGGCTGACAGTGACAGGCAGCCCGACCCTCTTTGTCCATTAACACAAGTACTGGTAACTATCTCACAAGCAGTAGAAAGACCTCCTAAGGCAAGGAACAGAATCCCTTCCCTCCTTCCTGAGAAGAATCTGACACCATCTGCCAGTGCAGCTTCCTGTCATGGTGCAGACAAAGCCAGCACAGCGTGCTAAGCAATGGCTGAGAATGTTTGAAGAGACTCCTGATGCAGAGAAGAGGGGGAAAGAGGGCACTTTCGAGTGCCAAGTTTTTGCTTTCTGTTCCTTTTTTCTTTTCTTTCTTTTTTTTTTTTTTAAGGCTATTTGACTTAAGCTTTGTTTATTAGCTGAGGGGAAAGAAGTAGTTAAAAAAAAAAAAAAAAGGGAAGAGGAAGGGTTCCACTCTAATGGAAATTTTTCCAACATTTGTTTTTCCAGCGTTTATGCAAAGACCTTCTGCTTATATTTAGTTTTAGCAGTATCACCCTTCATCTTTGTGTATAGTTGGTTACAATTTCCACTTTTGTTTGCTTTTTCGGTTACAAGTTTAGGTTAGTTGATTCTCAGTTAAGTTGGGGAGGGACAGGGCCTTCTCACTTAGAGCTACTTTCAACTCACAGTCGGAGGAAGTACCTATTCTCTACAGAGTCCCCAAACAGCACTAAGAAAAAAAAAGAAATTCCCTGGTCAAATACATTTGAGAAAAGCTATACATTAAAAATCTCCCTTTGAGAAACCGACAAAAACATTAGCATATTAAAGCTTCAGAGACATTCTACATTAAACAAAGAAACCCGTTTAACAGCTTAACAAACAAATTTCCCCTGAGGTGTATAGGGCATTTTTTTTTTCTTTCCTTCTCTGCAGGTTATTAACATACTAGAAGAATTTTCTCTTAACGCCAGTTTAGGAAACCCACCAATCATCAATTGATTCTGTGTTCTGTGGAATCCTTTTAGGTTTTACAAATGTGAGGTTCTTCTTGATCTTAGATTTACTTGGACTCCCTTAGAGTATCTGCAGTGAAGAATAGTGATACCACCAATGACGCCAGGAAAACCTTTCAAACACCAGGGGGTGGTAGAGGGGCTTAAAAAAGATTGGGCCAAAGATAAAGGTGGTTGAAGAGAGGCCACTAAGAGATATATTTAATCAAAGTCAACAAAAATTCCCAGTCTGTGAAAGGACTGGTAATTTATTAGACACCTTCCTAGAAAGATGTGAGTTGTAGACAGCATAAAAGAGACTCCTTACTTGTCTGGTGGAAGCAATCAACTAAACTACAATGACTTGAAATCAAAAAATAAAATTGGAAATGGTAACATATTTTGAAGTTCTGATGAAATAAAGAATTTTGATATAATGCCCATGAAAATGAAAGGGTGATCTACATCATGGGGTGAAAAGGGAAAAATTGTACAGCATAAATGTGTTAGTGGTGGTATGCGGGCTCCAGCGTTGCTCAGAGAAGCAATGGGATTCTGGTTGGTCCCAGTGTAAACCCTGATGAAATCAGGCCCACATGGAACCACTGCCAACCCTCTTCTTCCCATCTTATTAAAGGGATTATTTAAGCATAACCAACTTTGAAAAAAAAAGATTGCTATTTCACATATGTACCGGTATTTAAATTCATCCATACATCAAGAATTAGAAGACAATCATCCTTTACATGAGGCCTGCAATAACAATGTTTTGGCTCCAGGCTCCCTCTACTGTTTTTGAAATAATAAACAAAAACATTGTATGGCACCCTCCTGACTAGATTCTAATGTTTATGAAAGTAAAAACAAACACAATCTTGTGCAATAATAAAGGATATCTTTAGTATGATAATCAGGAACTTCAATATTTAAAGAAAGTTGAAAAAGATGAATAAATAGTGAATGTTTATACAAATAAAACACTGTGAAGTTGCCCTTACTTGACTATTTCTTATCCATAAATGGCAATTTCATATGGTTCAATCTAATATATGAAAATTTAATTGCCAAAGAATATATGTACATGTGTGCTGCAGGGGAAGCTATTGCTTTTAATAAATAATCTCCATTATGAAATCCCTACATGTATTGGTTGATTGTCATGACGTTTGTTGATCAAAATTAACTACAGAATAGATGGTTGAGGAGAGGCCAGTAAGAGATAGTGCCTTACAGGAACGTGTGTTTTATAATTTGGGTTTAGAAGAAAGAAATCTGCCTTCAGGTTCTAAGTGTGAAAATATCAAATGTTTCGCTTGAGAAGGTAAATAAAAGAAATGTAGAAAAGCCACCTGTTTACAAGAGGAAAGCTGGAAATAAAATAGTTAACATTTTAACTGTGAGGGAAGGAAGGAGGGCAATTTGCATAGACTTCAAACAATCTCACACTATTGAGAAAATCAGCAAATCCTGGAAAGAATGAAAGGTAACAGCTAAAGTCAATATACTTCAAATATCCTTGGTGTTTCACAGTAACTACCAAAAAAGCATCTTCTGGATAGGTTCACACTTCACATAAAATAAATATTAATTTCATTGTTGGTAGTTTTCCAAAAAGTTAATATTTTACACTTCAGGATTTGAGTTTCTTAAACTTGCCTTTGAAGCTTAAGGAATGCCTTTTGAAGTTATGTTTTCATAATCTTAGGAATTCAGTTTAAGAATGAAAGATGCCATCAAAGATTTGTTTACAAAACTATTCATTAAAACATTATTTTTGGTAGTTACTATTCTCTAATTAAGTCTTATGCCTAACATAGTACCTAGTATATAGTAAGCACTCAACAAATATTTTTGAAAAAATGAATTACAGGAGAAAAGGTGGAAATTTCCAAATTGGAGACTGGTTGAATAAATTATGGATAACCTGTGGTTTGTACATATTATATATAATATCATATGCCCATTAAACATGTTTTGAAGATATAAAAACATTGAAATATTCAAGAGAGAATGTTAAGCTAAAAGGGTTGCTAGCAATATGCACACCATCTAACACAAATTTTATAAAGTAAATATACATGTGCACACAAAAAGGCTACAAGGCAAAGTAGGATTATTGACTGAGGTTATTAGTGGGTGGTGGAATTTTGGATGGTTTTTATTTTTTTGTGTGTGTTTCTCTATAGGTTGCAAATGGTTTATCATGATGAGCATGTATTAGTTTTATAATCAGAAAAACACTAAATGCTATGGAAGAATTTTAATGTACTGCTCTGCTAACATTCAGTTCTGTAACAAAAACGTACCCATTAAAAACCACAGAATTTGGCTCAGCACCCACCTATAGTTCAGTGAGGAAGGACATCGGCCACATACATACATGGAGGCTAGAGGGTTCGAGCCTGGCCCAGGACTGCTAAACAACAACAACTACATATATATATGTATATATATATATATATATATGTATCTCCAGGCATTGTGACAGGTGCCTGTAGTCCCAGCAGTCCCAGCTACTCGGGATGCTGAGCCAAGGGAATCGCTTCAGCCCAAAAGTTTGAGGTTGCTGTGAGCTGTGATGCCATGACACTCTACAAGGGTAACATAGTGAGACTCTGTCTCAAAAAGAAAAAAACAAACTAACAGGGAATTTAGTAAAAAGTAGTTGTGGAATGATTCAATATTTCTATGAAAGTGTATGGCTCTTCCTCTTCACCGTGTTAGAACAAATTCTCACTAGACTGGTACTGTTGGTAATTTACTCAGTAGTGTGACTGCACAGGGCTGGGCTAAACGGTATACTTTTGACTATTATACCAATAACAACTTCTGCACGAAAGTTATAGAGATAGGTGAATTGTTCCCAAGTTATACAAATAAAGGTGAAATCTAATGCTTTTTCATCACAGAAGTAAAATAATCATCAGGGGTTCAAACAGGCACTGGGCCAGCCATTTTTCCTAAACGATTTCCAATCCTTACACTTACTCTGAAAGTAGGTATTTTAATTCAAATACATATATTATAGTAGAAGTAACAGAAATATCTAAGAGTGATTGGTTGCCCTGGCCCGCGGGGCTAGTTCAGCAGGGACCTAGGATATGGAGCTGAGAGAGTGAAAGAGGGGAACAAGAGACACGAAGAACGAGGAGCAAGACAGGATTCTGATCAAACTCCCCCAAAACTTTATTTTTTAACAGCTATTTAAATACAGGCAGAGGGG
>CAUYPK010097070.1:0-10476 GCA_963574355.1 Loris lydekkerianus | reverse complement strand
CCTACTATGAAGCTAAATTATAGCTTTCACATGAAGGCTATAACCCAACTATAGCACAAGACTATGGGGAAAGGGCCAAGGAAGAGGAAGGGAGGGGGGAGGTTTTTGTGGAGGGAGGGTAATGGGTGGGGCCACATCAATGGTGCATCTTAGAATGGATACAGGTGATTGCACTAATGTACACAGTTATGATTTAACAATTAAAAAAAAAGAAAGTTGTCTCAAGAATTTAACGAATTTAGAGACAAAACCACGAAAGACTTAGACACACTGAAGCAAGAATTTTCAGCCCTCAAAGATCTAAAAAATACAGTAGAATCCCTCAGTAACAGAGTGGAGCAAGCAGAAGTAAGGATTTCTGACATTGAAGACAAAGCCTTTGAACACTCCCAAACTCTCAAAGAGGAAGAAAAATGAAGAGCAAAAATGAATTATTCTCTCAGAGAGCTCAGGGATAATGTGAAGAAGGCTAATATCCAACTCATTGGAATCCCTGAAACTGATGAAGTGGCCTCACTAGGCACAGAGGCTCTTCTCCATGAAATTATGAAAGAGAATTTTCCAGACATGCCTAGAGATTCTGAAATTCAGATCGCAGACAGCTTCAGAACCCCAGCATGACTCAACCCCAATAAGACATCCCTCAGGCATATCATAATTAACTTCACTAAAGTTAGTATGAAGGAGAAAATTTTCAAAGCAGCCAGATGGAAGAAAGCCATTACCTATAAAGGGAAGAATATTAGAATGACTGCAGATCTCTCTGCTGAAAGTTTTCAAGCCAGAAGAGGGTGGTCATCAACTTTTAATCTCCTAAAGCAAAATAACTTTCAACCCCAGATCCTGTATCCAGCTAAACTGAGTTTCATTTATGATAGAGAAATTAAATACTTTAATGACATTTATATGTTTAAGAAATTTGCTATAACCAAACCAGTTCTTCAGGATATACTCAGACCTATCCTCCACAATGACCAACCCAATCCTCTACCACAAAAGTAAACTCACTCAGAAACTTTTGATCAAACTCCAACTTCCACCCTGGCGAAAGGATTAAAATATCCACTGGACTTTTGAAAAACTTGATATCCAAAATTTTACCAGACTTATCAATATTCTCCATGAATGTGAATGGCTTAAACTGTCCTCTAAATAGGCATAGGCTAGCTGACTGGATACAAAAACTCAGGCCAGATATTTGTTGCATATAAAAGTCACATTTTACCTTAAAAGACAAATATACACTCAGGGTAAAAGGATGGTTATCCATATTTCAGGCAAATGATAATCAGAAAAAAGGAGGTGTTGCAATTGTATTTGCAGATTCAATAGGTTTTAAACTAACAAAACTAAGGAAGGATAAGAATGGTCACTTCATATTTATTAAGGGTTAAGACTCAATATGATGAGATTTCAATTATTAATATCTATGCACCCAACCAGAAGGCACCGCAATTTGTAAGAGAAACTCTAACAGACATGAGCCACTTGATTTCCTCCAACTTCATAATAGTCAGAGATTTTAACAATCCTTTGGCAGTGTTGGATCCATCCTCCAATAAGAAGCTGAGCAAAGAAATTTTAGATTTAAAACTAACCATCCAACATTTGGATTTAGCAGACATCTACAGAATATTTTATCCCAACAAATCTGAATACACATACTTCTCATCAGCCCATGGATCTTATTCCAAAATCAATCACATCTTACTTGCATCACAAGTCTAACCTCAGTAAATTTTAAAAAATAGAAATTATTCCTTATATCTTCTTGGACCACCATGGAATAAAAATTGAGCTCAATAACAACAGAAATCTTCATACTCATACAAAAACATAGAAGTTAAATAACCTTATGCTGAATGATAGCTGGGTCAGAGATGAGATTAAGAAGAAAATTGCTAAATTTTTGGGAAAAAATGACAATGAAGACATGAATTATCAGAACCTCTGGGATACCTCAAAGGTAGTCCTAAGAGGGAAATTTATAGCACAGCAAGCCTTCTTCAAGAAAACTGAAAGAGAAGAACTTAACTTAATGGGACATCTCAAGCAACTGGAAAAGGAGGAATATTGCAACCCCAAACCCAGTAGAAGAAAAGAAATAACCAAAATTAGAGCAGAATTAAATGAAATTGAAAACAAAAGAATTATACAACAGATTAATAAATCAAAAGTTGGTTTTTTGAAAAGACCAATAAAATAGATTAATCTTTGGCTAACCTAACCAGGAAAAAAAGTGTAAAATCTCTAATCTCATCAATCAGAAATGACAAAGATGAAATAACAGCAGACTCCTCAGAAATTCCAAAAATCCTTAATGAATATTACAAGAAAATTTATTCTCAGAAATATGAAAATATGAAGGAAATTGACCGATACTTGGAAGCACGTCACCTTCCAAACTTAGCCAGAATCAAGTGGAAATTTTGAACAGGCTCATATGAAGTTCTGAAATAGCATCAACCATACAAAATCTCCCTTAAAAAAAATGCCCAGGACCAGCTCTCAGAATGGGAGAAGATATTTGCAGGTTATGTCTCCGACAAAAGTTTAATAACCAGAATCCACAGAGAACTCAAATGTATTAGCAAGAAAAGAACAAGTGATCCCATTGCAGGCTGGGCAAGGGATTTGAAGAGAAACTTCTTTGAAGAAGACAGGCACGTGGCCTACAGACATATGAAAAAATGCTCATCATCTTTAATCATCAGAGAAATGCAAATCAAAACTACTTTGAGATATCATCTAACTCCAGTAAGACTAGCCTATATCACAAAATCCTAAGACCATAGATGTTGGCGTGGATGTGGAGAAAAGGGAACACTTCTACACTGCTGGTGAATGCAAATTAATACATTCCTTTTGGAAAGACATATGGAAAACACTTAGAGATCTAAAAATAGATCTGCCATTCAATCCTATAATTCCTTTACTAGGCGTATACCCAGACGACCAAAAATCACATCACAACAAAGATATTTGTACCAGAATGTTTATTGCAGCCCTATTCATAATTGCTATGGCGTGGAAAAAGCCCAAGTGCCCATCGATCCACGAATGGATTAATAAATTGTGGTATATGTACACCATGGAATATAATGCAGCCTTAAAGAAAGATGGAGACTTTACCTCTCTCATGTTTACAGGGATGGAGGTGGAACATATTCTTCTTAGTAAAGTATCCCAAGAATGGAAGAAAAAGTATGCAATGTACTCAGCCCTACTATGAAACTAATTTATGGCTTTCACATGAAAGCTATAACCCAGTTACAACCTAAGAATAGGGGGATGGGGGAAAGGGAGGGGAGGGAGGAGGGAGGTGGGTAGAGGGAGGAGGATTGGTGGGATTACACCTGTGGTGCATTTTATAAGGGTATATGTGAAACTTTGTAAATGTGGAATGTAAATGCCTTAGCATAATAACTAAGAAAATGCCAGGAAGGCTATGTTAACCAATCTGATGAAAATGTGTCAAATGGTCTATGAAACTAGTGTATGATGCCCCATGATCACATTAATATACACAGCTATGATTTAATAAAAAATAAAGATTATAAAATAAATATTACTTTAAATAAATATATTATCCTAATTTTTTCTAGCATTTAAAAGCAAAAACTGAAGTGATTCATAGTGAAGGAAATGTTGACAGTTCTGATAAATGCTTTTTCACTATAAAAGGCATTGGTTCTGAAAATACCTTTAAAGTTAAAATGAAATGACAGTGTTAAACAGTTGGAGTTTTTTATGTTTGAACCTTATGCATTATTTTTTCCTGATAAACATATTAGCATGCTTCTCATTGTGATAGTCAATGTTGTATGTCAACTTGACTGGGCTAAGGGATGCCTAAATAGCTAGCAAAACATTATATTTTGGCTGTTTCCATGTTTTCTGAAGAGTTTAGCATGTGACTCAATATAATGAGTAAAGAAGATCCATGCTCCCCAGTGCAGATAGGCATCATCTAAATACATTGCAGTCTTGGGAAAGAAAGGCTCAGGAAGAATGAATTCTCTCTAGCTGTGTGGGCCCAGTTGCCTCTTTCTTCTTTCCCATTTCTCCTTGTTAGAATGGAATATCTATTCTATGCCTGTCCTGCCATTGTATTTTGAAAGGAGATAGCTTGCTTTGGTTTTGCAAGGACATTCATCTTCCCTGAACATTAGTGCTCTTGGCCCCAGGCTTTCAGACACAGACTAGGACTTACTCCATTGACTTTCCTGGTTCTTGGGCCTTCAGGCTTGAACCAGAACTACAATACTGGTCTTCCTGGACCTCCAGCTTGCAAAATGAAGACCTCATCTTCCCTAATCACGTGAGCCAATCCTTCATAACAAAATCTCCTTTTATATAGTTCTGTCTATCCTATCAATTCTGTTTCTCTAAAGAACCCTGACTAATACATACATTCTTTCAATCCTTGTTTGTTGTATTATTTTTATAAGAATTACATTCTGTTCTCCTGCCATAATCCCTAGTTATTGTTTATGTGTGTTTTTAAATAAATTCTGTGCTCACTAACTGTAGAAGAGACAGTAATGGCACAAATATTTCATTTATCTGCCTTCATTTCCCAGACTTTTTGCATAACATCATCTACTATTTCTGGCCAAGGACTATGAGCAAAGTAACATGTGCCATTCCTGAGCTCCAACAATGACACAATTGATTGTATAATTCTTCAGTCTCCTCATGCCATAGTACTTAAGGAGGCTGTGTGTTCAGAGATAATCTACAAGCTATACATCATCTAAGTATGGATGACAGTCATGCTGACCTACAGAGATGTATTTTGTGAGAGAAAAATAGATTTTGTATTTTAAGACACTGATATCTTTCTTCTGGTAGAGAGGGTGGCTATGGAGAAGTCTGAAGAAAACATACATTTATTCCTGTGTGCCATGGTTTGAATGTTTTTCCACTTCAAAATTCATAATTCATATTGAAATGTCATTGCTATTGTCATATTTTTAAGAGATGGAACTTTTCAAAGGTGATTAGGCCATAGGGGTGCATGCTCACGAACAGAGTAATACCGTTATCATGGGAGTGGGTCTGCTATCATAAGAGTAGATATCCCCCCTCACTTAAGTGGTTGTGATCAATAAGCGGCACCTTTGGCTCAAAGGGGGTGGGGTGCCAGCCCCATACACTGGAGGTGGTGGGTTCGGACCCAGCCCTGGCTAAAAACTGCAAAAAATAAAAAAATAAAAAAGTGGTTGTGATCAAAATGTTGGTAGAAGTATGCTCAGTGAAGGCAACTCTGGTGACATCTCAGAGGAAAATGAAGAATGCAGTTTTGAAAACTGGAGTAAGAGCTATCTTTATTACATAAAGTAGTAAAAAAATTGGCTGAATTGTGTCTGTGGCCCAAAGTTTAATGGATGGAAGAACTTTAGAGCAATGAACTAGGATAACAGGTAGAAGAAATTTCTAAGCAGCTAATTATTTAGAGTGTTATGTGGCTTCTGTTAACTGAAATTACAAAATGTAATAAGAGGGCAACCATTTAAAGATGAAATTTATATTTTAGAGAGAAATAGAAAACAAAGATTTGGAAAATCTACAGCCTTGTGATGTAAAAGACAAAAAGGCATGGTTAAGAAAGAAAATTTAGGGTGAGACTGATACAGGATTCCACCAATAAGGGCTAGAAAGGGCGACCTCCCCCCATTCTCTAGGCCCAGGTGAGCTCAGAAGTCAGACCCCCATTTCCAGGCACAAGCATGCCTTTTTCGGAACACTCCCTCTAGACTCTGATAAGATCATGAACAAAGCAGCCTGTGATGGTTTTTTGGGTGGTTCCACCTTGGGTAGGAGCACACACCATAATCCCTTCTCAGGGACAAAGACTGTAAAGGACCTGATAACCTCGCCCTAGTGGAGGAGGAATTACATGCATTCATTTGTTAATGCACTCACTAACTTTGAAGAGATGTTTTTCCATCTACCAACTGCTGACCACCTGTAATCTCTAGACTTAAGACCCCTAGATAAAAGAGCCCATGTGGAGACTCCAGAGAGAGTTCTTCAGTTCTTTCCCCCTTCCAGAAGCTCTATTGCTTTTCTATATTCCTTTCTAACTTCTAATAATAAAAGTCCTATTATACCACTGATCTGTGGTCCATGGGTTCATTCTTTGAATACCCGAGACCAAGGGCCTATTGAAGAGTGAAATTCTGACATCAAGGCCATGGGATAGTTTGATAAAGAGATTAGTATGTACAGAAGAGAGTCAGGTTCTAATCATAAAGAAAACAGGAGAAAGACCCCCAAAGGCATTGTGGATAATTTCAAGGCTGCCCCATCAGCACCGGCACAGAATGCTGGTGCTGTTAGGGTAAAAAAGTTTCTAGAAAGTAGCTCAGAAGACCTGAGCATTCGCTGGCCTGCAATCCCCCTAGTCTCTGATCCTTGCCTTATGGAGCAGCATCCTTTGGTCTCTCCACCTGTGGCTTAAGCAGGCCCATGTGCAACTCTGGCCAGTACTTGTAACAATACAACCTGTACATCTTGGTGGCATCCATGTGGTTGTAATTCTAAAGGCATCCATATGGTACTAAATTTGTAGAGACATGGGTGTCTTCACCTGGATTTTAAAGGATGCTACAGAGACTTGCCTAAGGGGTGGAACCAGTGCAGAGAGTCTCCACTAGGGCAATGCTTAGTGGGCCTGTGGGACCACCAGTGTGCAATGCCAGCCTGGAAGACCTGCAGGTATGAGACTCGAACCTGTGAGAGCTGCTGCATACACTGAGCCCAGAAAAGCAATAGGGGTAGAGCTTCCTGAGTCCTTAGGGGCCCAACCCCTACCCCAGTATGCCCAGAAGGCAGGAGATGGAGTCAAAGAAGAGCATTCTCATGAGTGAGGATTTAAAGTTGCTCACCCCGTTGGGTTTAGGACTTACTTGGACCCAGTTACCCCTTTCTTCTTCCCTGTTTCTCCTTTTTGGAAAGGGAATGTCCTATGCCTATCCCACCATTGTATTTTGAAAAGAGATAGCTTGCTTTCATTTTGCAGGCTCATAGCTGGGGGGAAATTTGTCTGAGGATGAATTATGCCTTGAGTTTTAGTTATTTCTGATTTATATGAGACTCTAGACTTGCGACTTTAGAGTTGATCCTGGGATGAGTGAAAACTTTTGGAGCTATTGGGATTAAATAAATGTGTTTTATGGAAAAGGGATATGAATTAGGGAAAGCCAGGGGTGGAATGCTCTTGTCTGAATATTTGCCACCTCCAAAACTCACATAAAAAATGTAATTGCCAATTGAACAGTATGTATTTGGGAGGTGGTATTTTTAAGCAGTGATTAATCCATGAAGGCTTGCTCTCATGGGTAGGACTAGTGCCATTAGTAAAGGGGCTAGAGTTCAGCCCCCTTTTGTCCCTTTACCCTTCCACTTTCTGTTGGCCTCTAGCGACAGCATACCCAGCTTTGAATTGTCATGGTTCCGTAGGTCTGCTTCTATCCACAGAGTTTCTCCTCTGGCTGCAACAGGGGGGCTCAGTCGAAGCCAGGAGTCTAGAATCCACTTGATTAACAATAGGAATGCAATTATAAAATGGGGAACAAGAGTCCAGAGGCAGCAAGGTGACTGGGTTTAAGGTGGACACCACCCTCAGAGTTACATTAGGATTGTCTCACAAAGTAAACTGATATTTACACATTCAGCCTCTAGCATTAACCAAAAGCTTCTCTTTTACTCTAGGAGGGGTGCTGCCCAATTTATGGTGTGGATAGTCACCAGTTGTCTAAAAATAAACTTTTTAGTTTCTGTAAAATATCATAAGTATCAATAATCCTTGCAGACAAGTGCACCATCCTTTTGTTACCATATCCACTTGCTTAGATAAATAAGGTTCAAGTTGCTAATGATCCCCCAAAGATTTGTGTCAATACCCTGAGTCCAATTCCTTGTCTTTCTTGAATGAACATATTACAAGCCTTATACATGAGTCATTACAAAAGTTTTGAGATACACAAAAATTAAAAAATGTAAAATCTGAGCCAAAGGAAACCAGTAAAGCCCTCCCAGCAATGCCAATAAGCTGAGAAGGTTGAAACTTGCATGAGTGAATCAGGACGCTGTTGACTGTGTTTCTTGGAAGCAAGATTATGGACCATAACACAATCTATCTCAAAATTTTCATAGTGACCTACATCTAAGTCCCGGGGGGCCAAATCCAGGGGCATGCATTAATTTTTTACTAGTCAAGAAATTCTTGTAGCAGTCCCTGGTCCAAGGAAGTGGTTCTTTTTCTTCCTCTTTTAAGATTATATACATGGGTTTTGTTATCAGCCTGAAGTTAGGAATTTAAACCCTGCCATACCCAAGAATCCTCACAACTCTTTGCAGATGGTAGGAACTGCTATTCAATTTACAACCTCTCTCTAATCTGGGAGGAGATTCCAAGTTTGAAGAGACAATTCAAACTTTGACAGTGGGAAGTGAGGTCTGAGCTTTTCCTGAGTGCCTAATATCCTTTGTCAGCCAGTAAATTTAATATAATTCTGCCATGTGGCCTTGATTCAGCTTCAGTCTCACTCCTTATCAGGATATCATCTACATGCTGTATACTCATTCCATTGCCTAAAATTATTTCCCTCAAATCTCTAACCAGAATCTTTCCAAAGATTGTTGGGGAGTTTTTAAAACTCCTGTGTAAGAATTATCTGGCAGTACTGGCATTTAGCTTTAGAATGCAAGTTCTATTTAAAAGCAAATAGTCTTTGAGATCTGGGAGCAAGAGGAATACACAAAAAAGTGCTTTTTCGTTTTTTTTTTTAAGAGACAGAGTCTCACTTTATTACCCTCAGTACAGTGCCATGGCATCACAGCTTACAACAACCTCCAACTCCTGGGCTTAGGCAATTCTCCTGCCTCAGCCTCTTGAGTAGCTGGGACTATAGGTGCCCGCCACAATGCCCAGCTATTTTTTTGTTGCAGTTTGGCTAGGGCTAGGCTTGAACCCACCACCCTCAGTATACGGGGCTGGCACCCCACTCACTGAGCACTGAGCCACAGATGCCACCCAAAAAAGTGCCTTTTTAAATCCATTGCTGAAAACTAAGGAGGCAAATATCTCTGATCTTTTTGTATATTGCTTTTAGTTATTCAACAATAGGGAGGTTGGACAGCAGGGATGTCCAATCTCCCTTTTATTCATGGCTGGAAATTTAGTTTTAAGGTTTATTTTTGTTAACCTTGGCAAAGAGGGGGGTCCATTCAGTATAGGGGTGCCTAGGTCATATTTCCCCTTTGGGGGCCAAGATTTTCCAGAGGTAGCATCAGTGGCCAAACTTTAATATTGTCCCATCACTGCCAAGGTGGTGGCTACTAGTCCCAGTTCTATCCTGTCCAATGATTTCTAGCTAATTAAATATTCTAGGCCAGATGGGAAGGGAGGTGAACAGGCATTTGTCAACTTTTACAATATAAGAGCAAAAACACAACTGCCAAAGGTAAAGTTATAAAATTAACTTATATGTAAGTGTTGAGCTATTGTAATCTTGAATTTAGTTATAGATATAGATTAAACATACACTTTGTTAATCACTTATGCTAAGGAATTTAGAGACTTGTTATACAGCAATAGTTTTTATATTCACTTTAGTAACTTTTTCTAAGGTGCATAATAAATTTTTAATGACATATCTGTATAAACTCCACCAGATAACTTGCTATGTTCTCTGTAATTTTATTTTACTTCCACAGGAAGCAAGAAATTCTTTATGGTTGGGACAGGTGCCTAGACCACATGGCCCCAAAAGGCAAAGCTCCTCCTCATTTTGCCAGCTGTTTAGGCATCAATGGGTGTGTCAATCCCTGATGTAGAAGGTCTGAACTAATTCCATCTCTTGAATTCTTTTTTTTTTTTTTTTTTTTTTTTGTCATATTTCTTTTCTTTTTATTGTTGGGGATTCATTGAGGGTACAATAAAACAGGTTACACTGATTGCATTTTTTAGGTAAAGTCCCTCTTACAGTAGTGTCTTGCACCCAAAAGGTGTGGCACACACCCAAGCCCCACTCCCCTCCCTCCTTCCCTCTCTTTGCTCTTCCTTTCTGATTTCATTTCATTTTTTTTTTTTTTTAAGCAGGAACTCAACTTTATTGTGTCAAGCAGCCGCTTATATAGAGCGTGGGGAAGGGGCAGGGAAAGGAGGCGGAGGATGAGGTGCGTGACAGGGTTGGGCCAATGGCGTGGTACCACGTTGGCTGTATCTAGGTAGAGGCAGTTTCAGGCCAGGCCTTGCTGAGTCATTGCTACGGGGAAGTAGCTCGATGGATCTACTTCTAGTCAGGCTCTGGAAGTTGCACTAGTCCTCAGGCACATGGCAGGGCCCAACAATTCCCTCTTTTGTTTTTTGTATAGCAGAAAAACATAGCCCCTGTCTTAGGTTGCCTGCTCTTGCAGTTTCAGTCTTGTTTTCTGGGTTTTTTTTTTTTTTTGGCTGGGGCTGGG
>CAUYPK010097069.1:0-10275 GCA_963574355.1 Loris lydekkerianus | reverse complement strand
TTCTTGCTAATGTGTTTGAGTTCTCTGTGGATTCTGGTTATTAAACCTTTGTCAGAGACATAACCTGAAAATATCTTCTCCCATTCTGAGGGCTGTTTGCTTGCTTTACTTACTGTGTTCTTGGCTGTGCAGAAGCTTTTTCATTTGATCAAGTCCCAGTAGTGTATTTTTGAAGCTGCTTCAATTGCTTGGGGGGGTCCTCCTCATAAAATACTTGCCCAGACCAATTTCTTCAAGATTTTTTCCTGCATTCTCCTCTAGTATTTTTATAATTTCATGTCTTAGGTTTAAATCTTTAATCCAGAGAGTCTAAGTTAATGGTGAAATGTGTGGGTCCAGTTTCAGTCTTCTGCAGGTTGCCAGCCAGTTCACCCAGCACCATTTGTTAAATAGGGAATCTTTTCCCTACTGAGTGTTTTTAATTGGCTTGTCAAAGATTAAATAATGGTAAGTAGCTGGGTTCATCTCCTGGTTCTATATTCTGTTTCAGACATCTACTTCTCTGTTTTTGTGCCAATACCATGCTGTTTTGATCACTATCGATTTGTAGTATAGTCTGAGGTCTGGGAGCATGATTCCTTCTGCTTTGTTTTTATTTCTGAGCAATGTCTTAGCTATTCAGAGTTTTTTTTATTCCGTATAAAGTGAAGTATCGTTTTTTAAAGTTCTTTAAAATGTGATAATGAAGTTTTAATAGGGATTGCATTGAAATTATATATTGCTTTGGGTAGTATGGACTTTTTAACAATGTTGATTTTTCCCAGCCATGAGAATGGTATGTTTTTCCATTTCTTAACATTTTCAGCTCTTTTCTTAGAGTTTCATAGTTCTCTTTGTAGAGATTGTTCACGTCCTTTGTTAGATAAATTCCCAAAACAGTTAAGGACTCTATCCCATTCACAGTAGTGCCAAAGAAGATGAAATATTTGGAAATTTCTGAGATATACATTGTACCTGTCTGGAGGCCTGCCCCAATGAAGCCAGGCCCTTTATCATTTCTACATGAACTAGGCCTTTAGCCACATATGGAGTTCTATCCAGGTTCTTTTCCTTTCTAACTCACAAAAGATTTCAAACTCACCTTCACAAAATGGAACCATTTAAAGGCTTATTTATAGGCTTTCCATCTATAATTACCCCTTTCTTCTTTATTGTGGTTTTGAACATTTATATCACTCATCATTAGTGAAAAAATACAGCAGTTTTTGATTTTCTTGATTAGCTTGATTAATTTTCTTACACACAATATATAAAATCAAACACAAAATAATAACAATGAAAATGATCCTACGGAACTTTCAAGTAGACCATTCATTTCTGACACTGGATTTAAGTGTTCTATTTCATCAGCAATTCCTTTTAAAATCGCATCCCCATCTACTTTTTATAATTTATGCTGAAAAGTGGAATACACTTCATGTTGTAAATTAACAATATCAGCAGTTAAATTTTCATGGTTTAACAAATGTTTATTCACTTATTCCCAAGGGAACATAGTTTCATTGTACACAACAGGGGTAAAATAAAAAGATGACATATTCCAATCACATTTCAATTTTATCTGTTTTTTTTTTAAGTGACCAATTCATCACCTAACAAGACCTTGTTCTAAATCTGATAATGCATTATACATTTTAGTATCAAACAGTTTTTGGGCAGTCCATAATTGTTCAGAGTTCTTATGCCAATTGGCCACAATGTTTTCAGTCTTACTATTTTCAGTTAATGCAACACCAGCTGTAGCAGCAGCAGTAGTAACAGCGATAATGCCCAGGATGGCAGCTATGAGAAGACTGATGAAACATCTGCTTCTTTTCAGGATCTTATCAGCTACAAGTTGCTGAATGGACAATGCTGGGGACTCTTGCCAAGGTCGGTTTAAGTTGCTTGACAGCCAAACTGTGGTGTGAGATCTCAGCAAGTACGATTATTCCTTAGATGGATTAAAACTGAAAGAATTGTTAACACAAGTAAAAATTGGCAAGTAGAACATAATAATTCTCCTGTTACTTTATTCCAAGTAACATTTCCTTTTTGCCACAAAAAAGGAAGTTGTAAAAAGGCTTGAATGTATGTGCTGTCATTTACCACAAACTTCATTTCATATTCTTGGAGGTTGTTATGAAAAAATAATCCTCCAGTCCAAGCCTTAAGAGATTGTGAAGCTACAGCAAGTTTCCACAAATGCATTGGTTTAGGATATGTGGCTATTCTGGGTAACAGGGCAGGGGGGTGCTGGCATTTCTTCATCCATTAAATACACTCAGAAGCTGAAGCTGACACTTTACTCTCATTATATAAAAATTTTAAAGACAGAGCTGATTCTATGTCTGATCTTAAGTAAGCCATAGGTCCCCAATCCATGACTTCTCCATCTGTGGTATCAATAAGCATATGTGCAAAATCTATTTCACATTAGGTCCAATGTACCCATTCATGAATTTCTGAAAACATATGCATTTTACAAAGTGGTAATTCAGAATTGGAAAAAAATCTTATCAATACAGACCTTGTCTAGAGAGTAAGCACCTGACATAAACATTTCAGATATTTGTTCTTTGTTTTCAGGCTTATGTTTATACACACTAGCCCACATTCGAATAGATGTTAAGGCAATTGGAGTAGTCTCCAAAACATATGGGAGGACCAATCACCCCAGTAGTATAATTAGAAATTACCATGCCTTCTTCATTAGGGCATAACGGGCCTCTGGTGTCATAACAACCAGAAAGCCAAGAAGAATCATTAACATAAATAGGAACAGTAGGTTCCAACCTGCTAACACCTCAAAGTAAAGGAGGGTTAAGAATATAAGTTTAATATTCATATTTTTGTCTGAGTCTGGACAGTCAAAACGGCCATCATTGCCAGAAGTAGATTGCAGGCATTTATCTGCTGGTGCATGTAATTCACCAGTTACTCCCATAGATGGCACATTTTCTTTACCTGTTGCAAAGGCATAAGGGGGTGCTTCCTTTGTCCTAGGCAGCAGTGATTGTCTCTCTTTCTGTGTTGCTGCCAGTTTTATGCCATTCAAGCAGGATATCATTGGTTTCTCTGAGTTCCAGGTGTGGTTCTAGGGAGACATGTCAGAGTTTCATGTTTTTATCTGGAACCAAAAGGTTATTATTTCCTGTAGAAATATAAGCATAGCCTCTTCCCCAACATATAACATGTGCTGGGGCCCATGAGTTTGTTAGAGTATACTTATAATAAATGGGTTGATTTAATGAAGAAGTAATTTTGATCCACTGCTTATGAGCTGGAGTCTCATTTTTGTCATTCATATTCAAAAGATGTAAAATAAAAAGAGCTGAAGATAATCTATTTCTCAGGGTGATATTATACTGTCCTCCTCCTTTCTTTTGTTTTAACAGCATTTCTTTTAATGTTTGATTTTGTGTTTTGATAATGACCTGTCCTGTACTATTACCAGGCACTCCAAAAATTATATTAAGTAATTTTTTAAAAGCTTGACATTTGCTAGAAATATAAGCAGAACCATTATCTGTTTTTATAGTCAAAGGTTTCCCCATGACTGAAAGCCTTCTAATAAATGAGAAATCACAGCATCAGCCTTCTCAGATGTCATTGCTGAAGCCCAAGAAAAATGAGAATAAGTATCTACAGAATGATGGATATATTTTAATTTTCTAAATTCTTAAAACTGAGTAACATCCATCTGCCATAATTGATTAGATACTAATCCTCTAAGATTGACTCCAAAAGGTAAATGTGGAGCTGTTAAAAGCTGAGAAGTAGGGCAAGAGCATATTATAGTTCTTGCAGTATGCCAAGAAATGTCATGTCTTCTTTTTAAACTTGAGCATTATGATCTAATGTGTGCTCATGTTGAACAGATAAAACTGAACCTACTAACTGATCAATAGTTTGATTACCCAATGAAATGGGTCCTAGTAAATTGGAGTGAGCTCTAACATGAGTAATATATATAGAATAAGATCTATTTCTAATTAACTGCTGAAGGCATGAAAACAATAAAGTAAGTTCTTGTGAATTAAATGGCAAAGTAACAGTTTCAATAGTTTTTACAATATGAGTAGAATGCTGTGAATCAGAAATAAAGTTATGGGGATGATCAGGAAAATCTGTTAGAAGTAATATAATAGCAAATAGCTCTACTTTTTGTACAGATGAATAAGTGGATTGTTGTATTTTATGAGCATGAGGACCAAAATATCCCACTATTCTAATTTTATTTGCATTCACTGTAAAACGTTTCTGCATATGAGATGGGTTATTTTTTTACTGTTTAAGTCAAAATTCAAGAAGTATTTTTAAGAAACTGCATTCTTTTATCTGGAGAAAAATGATTGTCAATGATTCCAATATAATCTGATAATGCAATTTGCCATTCAGTATTTAACATAAGTAAATCAGAAATTTGATTATTAGTTACAGGAACAACATTTTTTTCAGGATCTCTTCCTAGTAATTGTCTTAACCACTGTCTTCCTTTTAATATTATAAAGGCCATTTTTTGTATGTAGGTTTCCATCCTTATGGATGTTTTATTAAGTAAAAAGCACAATTCAACAAAGGCTGTTTCTTGCACAATCAGTCCTGTAGGAGAGTGCATTGATGGAAAAAACATGGATATAAGCTATTGATTTGAGAGATTCAGTTTAATTGAGCATCTTTAATATGTTCCTCAACCCACTGTAATTCTTTTTCAGCCTCAGGGGTAAGCTTTCTAGGGCTGTGAAGATCAGGATCCCCTTCCAAAATGGAAAATAAATTAATAAGAGAATAAGTGGGGATTCCTGAAGTTGGCTGTACCCAATTAACATCTCCTAATAATTTTTGAAAGTCATTTAGAGTTTGAAGAGAATCTCTTCTAATCTGCACTTTTTGAGGAACAATATTTTTAGTAATAAAGAGATATCCTAAATATTGCCAAGGATCCTGAGTTTGAACTTTTATCTTCTGCCAATTTTAGACCATATTTTTTAAATTTGGAACATGCTAATTGGTATAATTCTTGTAAATTATTAGGGCATGAATGAGCCAACAATATATCATCCATATTATGTAAACACAGGGCCTCTGGAAAAGATTTCCTATGTTCTTTTTAAAGGTTGATGCACAGGTGGCCCCTGTGGCTCAAAGGAGTAGGGCGCCGG
Organism: Loris lydekkerianus; assembly: GCA_963574355.1. Lineage (NCBI taxonomy): Eukaryota > Metazoa > Chordata > Mammalia > Primates > Lorisidae > Loris > Loris lydekkerianus. The sequence goes on along the minus strand of CAUYPK010097069.1, from coordinate 5,131 downwards.
CCCCATATGCCGGAGTTGGCAGGTTCAAACCCAAACCTGGTCAAACACTGCAAAAACAACAACAACAGAAAAAAAATAAAGGTTGATGTACAAATAGTTGACACAAGGTGGGGCTGTTAAGCATACGTTGAGGCAATACCTTCCAGTGGAACCTCCAAGTGGGCTTTTCATTGTCTAAAGCAGGAATGGTAAAAGCAAAATGTTCTGCATCTTCTGGTTGCACATGAATATTAAAAAAGCAATCTTTTAAGTCAATAATAATTATAGGATCATCTTTTGGTATTAAAGTTGGATTAGGAATGCCAGGTTGTAAAGTCCCATTGGTTGAATGACTGCATTAATTTGTCTTAAATCTGTTAACATTCTCCATTTGCCAGATTTCTTCTTAATTACAAATATTGGGGAATTCCACAAACTGGTCGTGGGTTCAATATGTTAATATGTTCATCATTTAATTCATGTAGCGCTTCTAATTTTGCCAAAGGAAGAGGCCACTGCCCCAGCCAAACTGGTTTATCTGTAAGGAAAGGGCGAAACACTGGGCAGAGGGCCCTAAGAGAAATCAAGGGGGCCCACGCTGTCCTTGTGAAGCTCACCCTGCTCACTGTGCCAAAATGTTGTGTGAACGTTGCGTGGTGTGGTACCACAGAGATTAAGACCTGCAATAAAATTGTATGGCAAATAAGGAAGGCTGTAGCTCTTGCATGGCAGGCAGCAACTTTATTTCTTCCACCAAAGCTTATATAGGCAATACTAATCAATAAACATATGACTTAAATCTTAGTCTCAGGCCTCTCACTGTGTGGTGCCAATGGGTCTACGGATTAATTAATAACCACTTCATTATATAAAGATATTCTTATGCCAAGTAATCAAAAACAAAACCAGAAAATAATGTTCTGGGGGAATAAGCTGTTTGAATGTTTGACCTTTAATAGCCCATCTGGAGGCAGTCATTCATCTTTAGGGAGTAGTCTGGAAATTCCTGAGATATATAGATACCTGCCTTCAGGCCTGCCCCCACAAAGCAAGGCCCTTAATCATGTCTACGTGATCAGACCTTTAGCCACATATGGAGTTCTATCCAGGTTTTTTTCCTTTCTAACTCACAAAAGACTTCAAACTTGCCTTCACAAAATGGAACCATTTAAAGGCTTATTTATAGGCTTTTGGCCTATGGAGTCTTGCTGTGTCACCCTGGGTAGAGCGCTGAGGTGTCATACCTCATAGCAATCTTAGACCTTGGGACTCAAGTATCCTCTTGCCTCAGCCTCCCAAGTAGCTGAGACTACAAGCACCCACCCAAACACCCAGCTATTTTTTCTATTTTTAGTAGATGTGAGGTCTCATTCTTGCTCAGGCTGGTGTCAAACTCCTAAGCTCAGGTGATCCAGCTGCTTTGGTCACCTAGAATGCTAGGATTACAGGTGTGAGCCACCATGCCAGGGCTGAATATGCATTCCATATTTTATGACAGTCATGATTTTGGATGAGAAGTCAGCTGTGTTTCTTATGGAGAAACATCCCTTTGCATACTATACACCATTTTCCTTTCAGTGCTTTCACACTTCCTGGCTATCTCCTTTTGATGCCAGTTGAATCTGTGGCATCATACATCTGCCTAGTCATAGCCCCCACTCCCCTTGTCTTCTATAGGGTTAACAAAAATTTTCTCAGCCTCTTCTCAGTGCCTTGTGAGGCAACCTGAGGGGCTGGAGTGATGGTTTGCAAAGGCTTTTCCTTAGGGCATTGGGGCAGGGAATGAGTTATTACATTGACAGATATGGACTAAATTATTGATTTTCTATGTTGGTAGTGATGGGAGATGGTGTTGGGTTATGTAAAAGAAGGAACTTGAGCTCCATGCTGAAGAGTATGGCTGGTGTTATACAGATGCCAATCTATCCTGGGGTTTCAGCCTTGGAAGCAATAAGCAACAAGGTGACTCCTCCTCCACCAGTCCTTCTCACCCTTATTCCAGGATTCCCAGTTCTCTGGGACCCTGAAAAGCTGAACTGGAAAAGATTAGGCTCCTACCCCATGACCTTTCTGTGTATTGAGGCATTATCTAGAGAGATGCCTCTCGCAAAATCTACTCCTTGGCAATGGTTTTCAAACTTTTTCAGTGTAAATACCTTGCCATCCTTTTAAGAACACTAAATATGACTCTTACTTGAACATTTTCTTTCTACAAAGCAACATGTATCCGTTGTGTTACATTTGGGAGATTTAAATGATCTATTTCTCAGAAAATCCCATTTGTTTTCCTACTGGAGGTTGCTTTTGTAATCATGTGGTCATAAATAATAAGTCTTTGTGCCTGATCTTTATTATTTACTTTGGATGAAGATCAAGATCAAGAGCTACTGTCTTTTGATGCATACTGGCAGCTTCCCCCATGAGAACATTTCTGCTAAGTTGTATTCTCATCACTAATATGAATGCTATTGCCCCACACCTCACATACGCAACTGATGCCAATTTAATGAAAAGTAGAGTTCCAGATGTGTGCAGTGGGTCACATCTGTAATCCCAGCTCCCTGGGAGGCTGAGACAGGTGCATTCCTTGAGCTCAGGAGTTCAAGTTCAAGACCAGTCTTCTACCCAGGGCATCTGTCTTGACAAACAATAACATTTTAGACAAATTAAATTTAATGGAGTTTATCTTTGTATAGTAGCAAAATCAGGGGAGAGATAAGTACAACATTCAGTTTTGTTTAGCACAGGTCCTCAAGCAGTGAAAGGGAGATCTAAAGCTGCATGAGGCCCTAGTAAGTGTTCTTGTTGAGCGTGTATATTATCTTCCTTTTTTTTGAGATAGAGTTTCACTTTGTCACCCTCAGTGGAGTGCCATGGTGTCACAGCTCACAGCAACCTCCACATCCTGGGCATAGGTGATTTTCTTGCTTCAGCCTCCCAAGTAGCTGGGACTGTAGGCACCTGCCACAATGCCTTGATATTTTTTGTTGCAGTTTGGCTGGGGCTGGGTTCAAACCCACCACCCTCAGTACATGGGGCTGGTGCACTACCCCCTGAGCAACAGGCACTTCCCCCAGCTATTTTTGTTGTTGTTGCAGTTGTCATCATTGTTTAACTAGCCCAGGTTGATTTTGAACCCGCCAGCCTCAGTTTATGTGCCTGGTGCCATAACCACTCTGCTATGGGCACCAAGCTATATGTACCATTTAAAAAATTTTTTTAATTGTTTTTTAATTATTTTGAGACAGAGTCTCACTCTGTCAAGTTGAGTGGAGTGCTGTGATGTCATATCTTACAGCAACCTCAAACTCTTGGTTTCAAGCCATCCTCCTGCCTTTGCCTCAAGAGTATCTGGGACTACAGCTGCCCACCAGAACGCCAGGTTACTTTTTCTATTTTTCATAGAGCCAGATTTTTAGAAAAGATCATAGAAACCCCACCCGCTATCACCAAAGCCCACAGGAGTTCACCTCTGCTGTGGAGGCAGTTCTCCCGCTGGCTGATATCTTCTGTTCTCAAACATTTGCATCTTGAGCATTTACAAATAAAGCCACTGCTTGGTGGCTTTCACCTGCTCTTGCTTAGGCTGGTGTTCAACTCCTAAGCTCAATGAATCTACCTGCCTCAGCCTCCCAGATTGCCAAGATTACAGGTGTGAGCCACTGTGCCCAACCAGGAGTCTCCCACTTCTGAAGCAACCTCAGACCCTGGGGAGTGGGAGCCCCAACTCAGACAAAGAGCTGGGTTTTACTCTGGGTAAGCTGATCAGGCTTCCCCTGCTTCTCCCACAACATGCGCAGAAGAAGAGAAGTGACTGCTCCTTGGTCACTTCTGGGGGCCTCACATGGTCTCTTTAGCATAGGATCTTAGAGAGACCCCTCTGGGTAGAGCCCTGTGTGGTGTTTGCCCAGAAGGGTCTTCTCTGGCAGCTCTCAGTGGGCTTTGGTGCACCCATAAGAGAGATGGTGGGGACCAGGCTGAGAGGAGGCTGGGAGTGGTGGTGGGGCCTGAGAGAGGCTCGGGAATCACTACAATGCAGCAGAGCCACAGGAGGGCCTGAGTTTCTACTCTGTGCATAAGATTCATGAAGCAGCTGAGTCCACAATGGGTGATTGATGCTAGGATAAACTGAGGCATGATAGGTGACTTCTTAGTCATGGCTACATTCTACACTTTTTTTTTTTTTTTTTGAGATGGAGTCTCACTGTGTTGCCCTTGGTAGAGTACTGTGGCATCATAGCTCAGAGCACCCTCAAACTCCTGGACTTAAGTGATTCTCTTGCCTCAACTTCCCCGTAGCTGGGGCTATAGTAGCCTGCCACAATGCCTGGCTAATTTTATGTTGCAGTTGGCCCTGGATGGGTTCAAACCCTCCAGCCTTGGTGTATGTGGCTGGCACCATAACCACTGTGCTACTGGCCTTGAGCCTACACTTCTTTTTTTTTTTTTAGACGTTGTCTTACTCTGTCACTCTGGGGAGAGTGTCATGGTGTCATCAGCTCACAGCAACTTCAAACTCCTGGGCTCAAGTGATCCTCCTGCCTCAGCTTTGGGAGTAGCTGGGACTACAGATATCTGCCCCAATGCCCAGATAGTTTTTCCATTTTTAGTAGAGATGGGGTTACACTCTTGCTCAGGCTTGTCAGAAGCAATCCATTCACCTCAGCCTCTCAGAGTGCTAGCATTGCACTTGCACCCTGGTCTTTTGTTCTTTCTTTCTGTCTGGCACTTGATACAGGGACTTCTTCTCATTCATTATTTTACTTTGGCCTTACAACAGCCCTAGTTGGAATTAGAGGCCCAGAGGAGGACTATAGTACATACAGGGCCACACCGCGTCAGCCAGCTTGTCTCCGCAGGAGTAGGTGGTGGAGGCGATTCTGGTGCCCAGAAGCTATGTGGTCTTCAGCAGACACTTTAACCCAACTGGACTGAGTCTCCCTTCCTGGCCCTTCCTCATCCACACTGTTGGTGTCTGCACCATCCCCTCTGTCTCCTCACTCTTGCGTTTCTTTCCCTTCCTTCCTAGATTCTCACTCCTATGACTAGAAAGATTACTTCCATTTGTGAAAGTGCTGGGAGACTAAAATTTGCTAGATAACGTGTGTGACCTGTGGCTCCTGGTTCATGGAAATGATCAGACACTCTGGCT
>CAUYPK010097065.1:0-76454 GCA_963574355.1 Loris lydekkerianus | reverse complement strand
TCAGGGAGTTGCTGCTCTGATGTGGGTCTCAGTTCCGCTCTACTTTCTCCCCAGCTGTCCTGCTGCTGCTCAGGCCTCCAGTTCTCAGAGTGAGGGCAGGGGTGGGAGAGCGCCAGGAGCCCTGGGCTGCGGGCAGCGAGCACACTCAGTTCTGCTCAGCTTTCTGCCCAGCCACCCTGCCGGTGTTAAGGCCTCCAGATCCCAGAGTGAGGGGAGTGGGAGAGCGCCAGGAGCTGGGAGTCACGGCAGCAAGCACACTCAGTTCTGCCCAGCGGCCGGGCGGGCGCTCAGGCCTCCAGATCCCAGAGTGGGGGGAGAAGAGGTGCGCCAGGAGCTGGGAGTCACTGGCAGCGAGCACCATTCAGCTTTCTGCCCAGCTGCCCCTCCGGCACTAAGGCCTCCAGATTCCAGAGTGAGGGGAGCAGGGAGCGGGGAGTACCAGGAGCTGGGAGTCACGCAGCAAGCACATTCAGTTCAGTTCAGCTTTCTGCCTGGTTGTATTGCTACCCAAGGGGGGCTGGGAGTTCAGAGTTGCAGGCCAAGGTTATCTACAATTTTATAGAATTTTATGCCTGTTAGGAAAATGCCCTGGCACCCTAGTAGGGGAGGTAGGTCCAGATTTTAGTAGGTCTCTCCTGTGGTGTGTAGTGGGAGGGCCTTTTATTTCTGGCCATTTGTCTGTGGAGTTCTTAATCCGATCTAATGGGGGAGGGGGAACTCCTGGCCGCTCGGTGATGGGTTTTGTACCTTTTGTTTGCGTCCTTGTGGTCGCAGCTCTCCTCAGCAGGGTTGATGTGCATTCTTCGACTTTCTCTCTTGATGCTGCTCAAATCAATCAGGTTACTTGCCAAATTTTCATCCCTTAACTCTCCTTCAGGATGGGAGCCTCTGTGGAAAGCTGGCTATAGTCTGCCATCTTGTCTCCTCCCCTCCTCTCCTATTTTTTGGTATAGTCTCATCAGCTGTGTATGGTGGTTTTAAAAATAGAAATAGGAATATTTAACCTGTCAAGTCTTCAGATGTTAATTTGTTTATTTTTAATATACAAATAATATTTTTTAATGTAGCTCAGCAGTCATCTGGACAGATTTTAATTTATTAATTTAACACAATAAGATTAAAAACAATATTAAATTTTCTTTTCAAAGTAGGCAGAAATTTTTAAGAATAAAAATGTAAGGTTTGTAGTTCTCACATCTACAGCATTGAACAGAAGAGGTTAAACTTTGCTTTCCTGAGTGAGCCCTAGGTCACTCTCTCTCAAGGAGTGGTGGACTTCACCCCCCACATGTGGACTTTCTAAGTCACACCAATGCAAGGTCCACATATCACAATTTATGGTTCAGATGAACGGTGGTGAAGCCATGGTCTGTCTTTCTAAAAATGTCAATTTATGATTTTGATGACAAAATGCATTGTATAATAGTTGATGTGTAACCCCTAATTGTGCAAAACTCCTGCTGCAGTTGTAATTTTTTGATGTACTAACACTATTGCTATTAGTTACTTCCCAGCCCTGCAAGGTGGAATGACTTTGAAATTTACTCAGGTTAAGAAAACATTGAAGACAGGAAATAATACTTATGCTTAAATTTGTGAAATGCATTAAAACCATTAAGAAATATTTTTAAAAGAATAAAAATGTTAGAAACAAACACAGAAGGATAGTTGTGAAATGCTAAAAATGAACAGCAATAATCTTTTAGGGATAGCTCTGTAAGACATTAAAATAATCATGCATTGGACAGTTATAAGAATGGAAAAATGTAAACCCAGAACAAACATAGATGTCTGGAAATTTAGTAAAGGTGGCATCTCAAAGCAAATGACATCAACAAAAGAAAACACAATAAAAACAAAAGAACTTTTTGCACGTGATTTGGGGGAATCTGAAGAGATATTAAAAATGTAGATGAAATTATATCCATTTATCACATTATATCATAGTTAGATTTGAAGTAGATCATACTTTTAAGTGTACAAGAGAATTTTGATTGTTAAGTAAATATACATAATTTATAGTCAGTTAGGCTGAATTGGGCTTACTCTCCATTATAAGTATATGAGGAAGATATCACATGAAAAATATTTCCTAACCTTTTGCCTGTTGCAGTTTTCTTCAACTTTTTAACTTGAAGATCAATTTACCTGAATATAATTCTTAGCTAGTGTCCATCAATCCACAAATGGATTAATAAATGGTAGCATATGTACACCATAGAATATTATGCAGCCTTAAAGAAAGACTTTACCTCTTTCATGTTTACTATCTCAAGAATGGAAGAAAAAGTATCCAATGTACTCAGCCCTACTATGAAACTAATTTATGGCTTTCATACGAAAGCTATAAACCAATTATAACCTAAGAATATGGGGAAAGGGAAAAGGGAGGGGCAAAGATGGGGGAGGATGGGTGGAGGAGGGTAACTGGTGGGACCACACCTATGGTGCATCTTACAAGAGTACATGTGAAACTTACTAAATGTAGAATATAAAGGTCTTAACACAATAACTAAGAAAATCCCAGAAAGGCTATGTTAAATAGTGTGATGAAAATATGTCAAATAGTATATAAAACCAGTGTATGGTGCCCCATGATTGCCTTAATGTATACAGCTATGATTTAATAATAATAATGAAAATAAGACATTTCAATTTTAAATATTTATGCACCCAATTTTAATGCTCCCAGATTCTTGAAACAGACCTTGCTTAGTCTGAACAATATGATATCCTATAATACCATAACAACAGGAGACTTCAACATCCCTCTCTCAGAGCTGGACAGATCCCCTAAACGGAAATCAAACAAAGATATTAGAGATTTAAATGAGAACCTAAAAAAAAAAAGTTCTATTCTTATAACTCCTTGATTACAGACTGAAAAAAATTGACTAAATAAATGATGTTTTTATATATAAATATAACTATCTGCTGAAAATATTGCAATCATGGGTTTGCCTGTTGGAACTTAGAGCATTATGGAGTGGAAAAGTCTTTGGACCAAGTGGTGAAGAGCCTGCCTTCTGGTTTCTGCTTTTTGCTGGCTAACTGTATGATCTTAAGTAACCAAGTCACAATCTTAGGCACTGTTCTTCAACTTCATCTCTAAAGTTAGGTTGCTAATACTGATACACCCTAAAATACTCCAATAACTGAGTTTCCATATAAGACAATAAAACCTCACCAAGTGTCCAAATATCATTAACTTCTTGTCTATCCTGCTTAAAAAATTAATTTTCACACATGCTAGCATTCAATTTTCATAAATACCTATGATCCTAGGTATTATTGGATATGTAAAATAAAAGAATTCAATTTAGTGCAGTGATGGAACAATGAAATCTTATGTGCTATTATACTGAATTTATTATGGGGAAGCTAAAGCCACAAGGAAACCATGTCACAAGAATCTGCTCTTTTGATGTTTGGTTAAGTGACCTTTTCATTATCATTCACCATCGAACAAAATAACCGTATGATATCCCCCAAAACTCTATATAATGTATTAGAGGGTAGGGGTAGTGTGTATGAGATATATAGCTAGTTTGGCACATACAAAAATGCTTCTAGTGAAAACATATCAATAATCAAATTTTCTATTCTAATTTATTTCAACAAACATTTATGCAAAGCATCATTTTAATGACTGGGGAGAATTCAAAGTAAGTCAATTTTGGTGGATAATTTCAAGAGCTCAATCTAATTGTATAAAAAAACACAAAGATAAGTAGCTATCATTAAGGCCTAATTATAATACTCACAGAAATATAAACCAACTTCTGAGAAAGAGCTGCCTTTTAAGAAATGTTCAAAGAAGTTCTTTAGGGAGAAGAAAAATGATATAGGTAATAAACTTGTATGTACATAAAGGAAGAGCATCAGAGTAGGAACAAGTGATGATAAAGTTAAAAATTTTAATTTTATTTGTAATCTACCAGAAAATATTTTGTCCAAACTAATAACAACAATGTATTCAGTTATGTGTATATATGTGCTTATGTATGTGCAAAATGAATGACAGCAAAGATAATAGGGTAAAAAGGGAGGAATAAGAATTATTTATCATAAGACATTCTCACTATCAGTAGAGGGGTATAATCATTTCTGAATGTGGACTTTAATTACTTGTAAATGTATATCGCTATTGCAAAGTCTAAGGCAACCACTAAAAAAATTGTGAAAAAAAAGTAAAAAAGGAATACAACTTGATTTACTGAGAGGGGAAAGAAAAAAGCAATCATTATATAAGATGTTCAGTTAAAATCATAAAAGACAGAAAGAATGGAAGACAAAAATAAGAACAAAACAACGTGCAACAATAGAAAACAGATAAATGTGGTAGATATCAATCCAGCCATATTAATTTTTACTCTGAACATCACTGATATAAATGGACCAATAGAAAGATGGAGATTTCACTGCATCAAAAACAAAACCTAGCTGAATGTTGTCTACAATAAACCCACTTTAAATATAATGTCATATGCAGATTAAAAGTAAATGAGTGGGAAAAGATATACCACGCTAACATAGTCAAAGGAAAACACAGTAACTAAAGTAATTTTGGACAGAGCAGACTTTATTTTTTTGTTTATTTGTTTGAGACAGAGTCTCAGTCAGTCACCCTGAGTCTCACTCAGTCACCCTGCCATTGTGTCACAGCAACCTCAAACTCCTCTTGCCTCAAGCCTCCCGAGAAGGTGGGACTACAGGTGCTCTTCACAATGCCCAGCTATTTTTTAGAGATGGGTTCTTGCTCTTCCTCAGGCTGGTCTTAAACTTATAAGTTCAGGCAATCTGCCCACCTCCACCTCCCAGAGTGCTAGGATTATAGGTGTGAGCCACTGCCCCAGCCAACAACAGAGCAGACTTTAGAGCAAGGAAAGTTATCAGAGATACACAAAGATGTTACCTAATGATACAAGGTCAATTCTCTAAGAAGACATAACAAGCCTTAACATGTATACGTATAAACACAGAGAAGCAAAACATGTGAATCAAAAACTGTAGAATTGTAGAACTGTAACGACAAATAGATTGATCCACTGTTACAGTTGAAGACTTCAATACTGCTCTATCAGAAATGGACAGATCCAGCATGCAGAAAATCAGTAAGAATATAGTTGAACTTAGAAAACACCATGAATCAACTGGGCAATTACAGATGACTTCATTCTGTAACAGCATTCAAACAATCTTCTGAAACTAACATGAAGCAGTCACCAAAATTGACCATATTTTGATTTATAGAACACACCTTAACAAGATAAAACAATAGAAATCATATAATATCTGTTCTCCCACAACAATAGAATTAAACTAGAAATCAATAACAGAGAGAGAGAAAGATGGAAAATCCTACATATTGGCAGATTAAACAATGTACTTCAAGGCCAGGTGCAGTGGCTCACATCTGTAATCCCAGCATTTTGGTAGGCAGTGGGAGAGAGGGTGGCAGGGAGGATCACTTGAAGCTTGCAACTTAAAACCAGCCTGGTCAACATAGTGAGATCCCGTATATACAAAAATTAGAACTAAAAATAAATAAATAGACAAAAATAAACCATTCACTTCTAAATAGCATACGATAAAAAAAGAAATCTCAAAAGAAATTTTAAAATTTAAAATTTTACAATAATTTTAGCCAAAGTGAAAATGAAAGTGCAATATATTAAAACTTTCACATTGCAGTAAAATTAGTGTTTAGAGGGATATTTATAACATGAAGTACATACATTAGAAAAGGAAGATCTAAAACCAATAATCTAAACCTCTACCTTAGGAACTGTGAAAGAAGATGAAATTACATCTAAAGTGAGGAGAAGGAAAAAAAAAAACACATAAAAATCAGAGCAGAAATCAATGGAATTCAAAATAGGAAATTAATAGAGATAATAAAATCAAAACATTTTACAATTTTTCATATTATAGTCTATTTTTGATCAGTCATTTTCAGAGAAATAAAATACTGGATATCATTTTGGACATAGTAATTAGCATCACCATACTATTAGCATAGTTTTGTTCATTTTAATATGGGTTATTTATAAGACCAAGCTGTTTTTGTTTGATCGATAATAGACTCTATTTCAAAAAAAAAAAAAAAGAAGAAGAAGAAGAAAAGAGAGAAAGAAAATGCCAAGTTGGCTTCACCAGGATTATCCCACGGTTATTTGGTACAGAATTCCATCTTTCTTGGTTTTTTCTTCCAAGGAAAACTAATACTACAGACACAATCTGGGAAGCACTATATTAGGTTAAAATAGAAAACAACTTACATTTCTTTTCTAATGCAATTTTAAATATACTTGAAATATTACTTCAACATGTTTTTTTTTTTTTTTTTCCAAAACAAGTCTACATATGGATGTCAACAAGGATATTTTTGAGTTTTTAAATGTCAAATCCTAACTTTAACTTCAATGAAAGGGAAAAACATTGCCCAAGAGTGACTTACATATGCTATAAGCCAAAAATTGTTTTTTCAGATCTTCATTTTTGGGGCTGTATGCGTATCTTTTCTTACACGTTGGCCACATTCACTCTACTTCAGTAAGCACTTGCCTCCTAGCAGCATGGTGGGGACCTATGAACCTCAATTCTACATCCTCTCTGCTCATGACCCCAAAGAAAAAGAAATAGTCTTTTCTGCTACACTGACAGTAAACCCAGCATTACAGTCTTGATCTAATCCCCAATCTAATCCTTATGGAAAATGGGTCCTATTCTCTGACAGGACAAGTCTGGTCACATGGTAGAGAGGGGGAGTAATAGGGCTGTTCCCTGAGATCACCTGTTACAGGTATCTAGTAAGAGTTGCTCGCAGACATAGCACTGTAATGGAAAAACAAGGGGAACAGACAAAAAAAGACAGTTTCTGCAGTCAATATATAAGATTTATTGAATTTACTCCCAGGGTAAGGTATCGAAAGGTATAACTATGGGCAAGTGATAAATTGCTGAGAAGTGTCAAGTGTTCCTTCAGAACACAGTGATACATCACAGAGGGTTAATCAGTCATTTACCAAAGCGGAAACATTTCTTCTGTAACTTTTACAGAATTTTACAATGGGAAACCACAGTATATTGCACCAAATCCTATAGTAAAAATAAAAGAGTAAAAATGTAAAATAGCTTAAAGTTAAAGCACTGAGGGCAACATGTAAGCCATCCATAGATTTCCAAATAATCAGCAGTTTGATTGCAGTTCTGACAACAGGTATTGAAATTTTTCTATTGTGTGCATATGCAACTTCTGTTATGTTACCATCCTTCCATCCATTTGGGAGAAAGAAAGGTGCATTTCGCAGGAAAATATTTTTCAGTTCTACTGTGGGCAGGAAATCATATAAATATTTCTTTAAAAAGAAATTAGTAACCACAGTAGGTTTATTTTCTTTTTCACTGATATTTAATTCATTTTATTCTTACTAGGCTTAATTAAAAAAAGATCTTCTATGGAGAAGTTCAATGCAATTTAATCAGCAGGAAAATACATTTGTTATGGAGAAAGTATTGAAAAACAAAGAAAAAGGACTGCTGGGAGGATTTATTTTAGTAATACCACCCTGAGGGCTAAGGTTAAAGATTCAATTTATACCCAACAGGAATGAAGCAGTGAATAGAGGAAGCAGAATGACTTAGTTAGCAAGATAGTTTGTGATATAAACAGTCCCTGCAAACTTAAAAGTCAAATTGGTTGGGAACCAGGCTCGGAAATACCAGAAGAAAATAGAACAATGGTTAAAAAAAAAAAAAAAAAAAAAAAATGATCTGAGGACATTTTGCAGTAGTGGAAAAGATTAACAAAAAAAACAATTCAATATGGTTTTCTACAAAAGATTCTGCCAGAACAAAGAGAATCCAGCTTCTTTGCCTAGGATAGATTGTGAAGAGTCTACCAAGGAGATAGCATTAATTGGAACTTGAAGAATTAGTTGGCCATCCTTTGATGATAATTAAGAAGTGAATGGTGATATCCTAAGAAGACAATTCTAACAAGTTGGACATTATGGCGGTCATGAAGGTCCAGAAATGTGCTGGGCAAGGGGTGAGGTACAACTGGGAAACATCAGTTTACCTGCCATTGTCTGGTAGGTGAAAGTGCTGCTCACCTGAGAGGTGGGCAGATGGTGGGAGGAGGAGAGAGGGAGAGGAGGGCTGATTTCCTGATGACTGCCTGTGGGCATATTATAAATGACTTCTGCAGACTAAACTAACAAGATTGGATGGGGGAGATTCAACAAATATACTCACATTAGTAAAATGATAAAAAATTATAATAGTTTAGGAAACGATAACAACAAAACTGAGACTAGACTAGTGTTAGAAGAGAAAAATATTGGCTGCAGAACATAACAGCTCCATCTGAAGCTTCAGGAAGAAGAATGAAAAATTACAAGGAAATATTGGAGAGAGGTGGGAGAGAGGTGGGGCATTTGGAGACATTAATAATAAAACAAGCCAAAACACCCAAGAAATATGATGACTTCTGAAGTTATAGGAAAAATAGGAATTAAATAAAGGAACATAGAGGGTCTTGATAAATGGAAGCTCAAGTACGATTACATGAGACAGATAGATCGAAATCTAAACTAAAGCTATTTCATAAAAAGTTGACAGAATTATAAGGTTAGGGATCCCCACTCTGAAAAAAAAAACCCTAAAGAATCAAACCACTAGAGATACTTTAGAAATATAAAAATGTCTTAGGTATTAAAATATAACCACTGCCTCTGAAGGAACCAGGGAAAAGAAGCCCAGAGATTTTTCTATAACATGTATAATGAAAGTGTATCTCATAGGAAATGTGAAAGTTTAGGAAAGGATATGATGAGTCTTTCATTTTTTATTAATAAGGGTAGTATGGAGGTAAATTTAATTGTATCCTGAGAAAAGTGGGCCTACTCTGAACCTGTGCCTTAAATCTGACAAACCTGTGGATCCTTATTTTTTTTAATCATAGGATAAAATTACATATTGAACTTCATCCAATATTTCCACGTAAGATTATATTGTTCATACTTACCCAAGTTATAAAATATTCTTTGAAATAACATTTTAATAACGTCTAATGTTTGATTTCATATATGTATCGTGACTCCTTCAACCTCTTCCCAGTTCTTGATCCTTTGTACTGTCTCCTATCTTTGGTGTTATAAATAATATCTGATGAGCACTCAAGTAGAGCAATCTAATAGTTTTCTTAGGATAAGTTTCTGGAAACAAAATGCTCAAATTCCAGAAAGTATAATGGGCAGACACCCATTAGCAATTTGCAAGATAGTCCCTATAATTATTAGCATGCCTCCATCAACACTAACATTTAAAAATGTTTACCAACTTGATATCCAAATTGACATTTTGTTGACTTGATTGCTAGTAATGCTGGCCTTTTGTCAATATACTTATTTACTGTTTGCATTGATTTTGTGCATTTTGTTCTATTTTCTGTGAAAATTCAACTTCTAAAATTTTTTCTAATGTGAGCACACAAATACATAGATTTGTGTATATCAGTTGCAGAATGCTTTTGAGATGTACTATGAAGTATCTCAAAGGGAGGAAGATACATTTGAGTTTAAAATGTTCTGTTCTTGAAAGAATAGCTTACATTTAATGACAAAATATTTGGAACAAAAGCATTGCTTGTTATTGAAATAAATAGATATGGCACGTAAGTTATATTATGTAATGTAGAAATTATTGAATAGTTATTATTTGTATGTTTTAATATGCATAATTAAAATTCCTATAAGATGCATTGGATGGCTTTTGAACCTATAAAATACATTTTAGGGACAATTACAAATTTTAAACTTACAACTTTCTTCAGTACTGTTTTAAAATTTCAAAATTGTAATATCAAAGAAAAAAAGAACTGAACTAAGGGAAATAAGGTAAATGTATCATAAATTTTCTTGCATACATAGGTGGAATAGACAAAAATGATTTCATTATTGACATCAACAACTAAAGAAGGTAGAAAATACTTATAAAAATTTAAATATTGACATTAATAGAAGTACTGGAAGACTGTCTTTCAAACTAAAAATGCAGGTAAGACAAATTGTAAACTTCGCATAGCAAAACACATCTGTTAAATGAACACCATTAAAAGCCTAGAAACAAAGAGTATGGAATAAGACCAAAAAATGTAGGCTCAAATAAACATTCATGCTTTTAATTCCCCCACTAATAGAGCAATGCTCATTGC
Source organism: Loris lydekkerianus (assembly GCA_963574355.1). Classification (NCBI taxonomy): domain Eukaryota; kingdom Metazoa; phylum Chordata; class Mammalia; order Primates; family Lorisidae; genus Loris; species Loris lydekkerianus. Next base: position 66,235 of record CAUYPK010097065.1, on the reverse strand, counting down.
TCAAATTAAAAATTAAATACAATATTCTCAAACACAATATGTGCATTTCTTTCTTTTTTTTTTTTATTTGTGGATAAACAATTTTATTTTTCTTCAAAATTTTAAAGAACGAAGAGTCTTTGGAATTGTTTCAAAACATTGAGTTTTTTTCCACTCTGGCTTTTTCCACTTTTACCTCGAGGTCAACCCCTTTGCTTTGTCTAATTAGTCATTTGTCTTGTCAGTTTTTTTAGGATATAAAAGTATAAATTTATTTTTTACTAGAGAAAGGGAAGAGATGAGGAAGAGAGAGACCAGAGCAGGGAGTGAGCAAGGGAGGGGAAGACAGGTGGGGAGAGGCTCTAGGTGCATTTCGGAAAGGCACCCAAAGAACAAGATTCATGGGAAAGGTAGGATTGGAACTATGCCTCTGAAAATTTAAGCATCGTTGTAAACAATGGCAATCCTAACAACAGCATAGAACAGATGAAATGACATTTTAAAATAATGACAAAAAGAAATAAATAATAATTTTTATTTTAGTTTGTTGTAGTAAAGTTAGAAGTATGTCATTAAAGAGAGAGAGAAACCATACATTATGTGTACACTATTCAAGTCTAATAGACGGTAGAGCTAATAATTTGTAGAAAATACTGAAGACCTAGAACCTGTTAGCTTCCTAAGGGAACAATCAACCAAGTATAGAATTTGGTAACATTTATAGAAGAAATGACCTAATTTCTTTGACAAATATTTTCCAAAGATTAAAGAAAAAGGCAAGTGAAAATGTAGAATAAAAGATACGGGAAATAACAAGAAATGTTGGCCAAAAGCATTGCATGGCCCTTGTGTGTGTCCTTATTAAACCAATTGTTAAAAAATTATAAAATAACTATGGAAATTTGATCATTTATTGGGTATTTGATGATGATATTATTTATTATGTTAATAAGTATATTAAATTCGTGAATAAAATGCTTTATCTTTCAGAAATTAAAATTGCAATATTTATGAGTGTAATTATATGTTTTAGGGGGTTATTTTTAAGATGACCGTGGGAAAAGGGAAATTGATGAGGACATAGATGAAGTGGAATTGGCCCTGTTTTGATAACTATTAAAGTGAGGTGCTGGGTGCACAGGGCTTCATTAAACTATACCGTATGCTTTTGTAGATATTTGAAATTTTTCATAGGAAAGTATTTAAAAGAAAATAAAGACAAAACAAAAAGAAGGATGTATGATGCAAATGACAAGAAAAAAGTTTCAGGCGAATGAGTTTTAGGAACAAGGGAAAACTTCACAAAGTATGTAGAGAATAGCTCAAAACATACTTTTCCCCCAAAACAGCGCAAATGTGTGCACTGAGCCAACAGGAAGAGCTTGCAATAAGTAGGCCTTGTGTGTAAAGATTTGCATGTGGCTTGCTGCATTCAGTAATGTTGGTATACTCAACTTGGCGACCCCCGTTTGCTAATTATGAATGAACAAATTCCTGTTACAGAAATGTGCTTTTTAGCAGAGAAGCGGGGAGGAGAGGGTCAAAAACACACCTAACGGGTACAGTGGACCCAGTGGATGAGATGGGCGTACCTATGGCCAAAACTTAGCTTTACAAAAATGGTCCATGTACACTAAAACATATGTACCCCCTTCACATATTGAAATTTTAAAAAAGGAACGTGTGTAATGCCCAGAGGGTTAATACTTTATGATTTAACAATAGATTTACCATGGAGCAAATGTATGATAAGAGATAGCTTAGCAGATCCTTCAAGAAAACAGGTTTTGGCTCAGACAGCCATGAAAAGTGTCAGAGCATATCCCTTACTAGTTGTTTGACCTTGGGAAAAATATTTGACCTCTCAAGTTCTCATATTCCTCCCTATAAAATGGGGCATTTACTCCTACATTAGTAGGTGATGATGTAGTAATAAAAATAAAATTCTCATAGTGCATGGCTCAGTGTAAGTGCACCTAACTGATACCCTGTATTATTTTTAGGTGTTGGGAATATTTAAGTGGCAATTGCTACACCATAGTTGTATCTGTACAAATCAAGTACTCTAGTGTTTCCTGCAGGAGATACTCCCTTGCGTGAGTTGAGAACTCCTTCATCTCCAAATCACATGACTAACCATGGAAATAAGGAATGTTTATTAGTACTAATGGTGCTTAGTATTTCCTGATGGTTTTTCTTTTGCAAAGCATATTGCTGGAGACATGACCTGACTCTAATCAAGACTTAGATTTTCAGGCATTTATTTTTGTCCCTGTTCCAGAACAGGAGTAATAAAGACAGGGAAAATAATATTCCTAATGAAGTTGATTATGCTTCATCAGTTAATCACAAGGTGCATACTTTTATCTCTACACTGCATGAGTCTGAGAACACTCACTGGAAACTACACCTTTCCCATTCAAAATTGAGACAATGGAGGGTACATTACATTTAAGGTTTTTTGCCTGGACACATTTTGCTCTGATTTGATTTTAATAGAACACGTCTGGCAAGAATAAGGCCATGGTATTCTGTCAGTTACTGTAATAGTTCCTAACAGCGAATACTATCAATTTGATATATTTCATTATCCTTGTAAATTAGAGGGACCTGTTTGGACCTGCAGAGAGAAGTGAACGGCAGGGAGCTGACCCGCTCTGCCTGACCTATCGTACTTCATAGTTCAGACTGTGGGAACCACCTCTGTGGCCATCTCAGATCCTTATGCCAGTGTTTCATTTAACCTGGCACATTTTATTATAGAGAGACATAGCATGCCTTTTCTAAAACTTGTTATTTATCCAGCTTTTATGCAAACCTTTCCCATAATGTAGTGTGAATGCCATCTATAGAACCGAATAATGCATCAATCTTATAAATGATTGCAGCAGTTTTCAAGAAGGTGAAAATAAAATGAAATGATATGAATAAAACTCTCATAGTGCATGACATACTGTAAATGCTCCGCTAGAAGCTATTATTATTTGTAGACGTTTTGAGTATTCAAGTGGTAACACAATATATTTGTTATTCTTACAAAATACATAATGTGAGGGGTTTTGCCTCTTTCAAAGAATTCAGATACAACCAACTTCAAAGATGAATAAAAAGGGAAAATTATGAGAAATAAATTGACTCTTGCCTTTTCTGTAGGCCTGTTTGATTAAGGAACACTGGCTTTTTAATTTGCTTTGCTATTTTCTTTGTTTTATGAGCTATAACTGTATTAAAGAATTCAGTTTTCAACATGCTTCTCTCTGTCCCATTACAGTCTAGTCTTCCATAAAATGAGATCAGTTCAGAAAGGAAATGCTTATGAGCAGATGCAACACATTCTGCTGAATTTGAAAAAGACTATTTCTCTATATTAAACTTCACGGATAAATTAACTGTTCATTAAGAGCTTACAGCGTGTTTATCTATGCCCTGGGCGATATATGTAATGCTAACTTGGCTTTATGCTGTTAAGCAAAGGGAAATAATAATATAAATTTGGGTCAGGGCATATATTTTCTGTCTTTTGCTGCAGAGTTTTGTAGATTCTGCCGATGTGGAGTGGGAAGTACATGGTTTTCATTAAGGCCCAATATTTAAGTATTACTAACTTCCTTTAAATTCTCATGTTGGTCATTTCCAAAACAAACAGTTTATTCCAAGTGTGACTACTGTGTTCCTAATTAGGTCCATTAAATTACTAACATTTTAAGCAGAGTCTAATAGATGCTTAAACTGCCATTTTTAAATGTTTTTTATTAGTTCATGGACCCTACTAAAAAATTCTATTGTTGCTGACCTAGTTGAAATCTTTATTAGCAATAAATATTTGGACCAGCTTAGCTAACAAACTTCTCCATGCTGTGACCTTGAGCACGTTGTTTTACCTTTTTCACTTGACATTTCTCAAAAATAAATTGGCAGAGATAGTATTTCTAAAATGGTTTTTTTTTTTTTTTTTTTTAGTATTAAGCCAAGTCAAATAATTAAAGTGCTTAGCACAGTGTCAAAATATGTATTCATATATTATTTGATGGTGAGGTTCAGCCTTAATAAATTGTTTTTTTACATTTTCAAATAATTCTCTAAGATCAATATAACAATGTTGAGAAAATAAGAAAGAAACCCAAAGATAAAATGAATACTATAGAAACAAAGAAGAATGTTCTCTTTAAGCATTTTCACTATCTTCGTTGTGAGGCAGGGTAGGTGGGGCCGGGAACGGGGAAAGGGTGATGAGGAAGGGCAGGTGGTTCTATCACGAGCCTGATCGAAGTTGCCATTCTTTACCTGTGCACATTCTTTACCCATTAAAAATGAAAGGTAAACAACAGTAAAAAATAAATCATTATCTAGATTATAATTATCAAAGTAGAAAGAATATTTGTATCACTGGCTTATAACATGAAAGTTTCCATCAGCAAATCATCCTACTTTTTGCTGTAGTGAGGATTAATCTTGAAATCTTAGCTAATGGTGCCAATTTTTCCCTTTCTGATACTTCTTAGTAGAATTAAACCTTCAAGCTCCAGTGAAGGTGCCTGAAATTTCATTATTTTTATGCCTCATCAAATTATTTACCTTGCCTGGCATTGGCCACCCACTCTTCTGGAATTTCGATTCAAATTTATTTTCAAGAACAAATGTGTTGCTCTTACTGATGAGGAAAAGATGTTTTGGGGAAACCCAAAACCTATTCAGAAAAAGAGCATTTGTTTTGTAATGCCATGTAGGATAAAATGGATTTGATGAGGAAGCACTGATGGAATTTACAAGCATGTAAATCCAATTTGTAGGAGTATGTCCGGTTCTCTGAGGATTCTTAACTCTCATCTGCTCAATAATGACACACCGCATTTATCTTGCCTGTGTCAAGACATTCATTTGCAAGTACTTCACATACTTGCATGGATTTTAAGGTGGTTCATTTTTTGAGGCTAGAGAATGTCTTCTATCTCATTATATTATTTTTGGTCCCCACGCTGGAGCGAGATGATGCTGGTGTGCCTGGGTATGGTGCACAGATATCCAACATGCCGTCCACATTCACGTGTCTCTTGCCCCACTCTCCTGCCTCCTTCTGCCTCGCCGTTTCTGACCACCACCTTCTCACTGCCAAAGAACCCCTCAGGAAACAGTCTAAAAATGACTAATCTGCAAGATTTTATAAGTGTACAGGGAGAGTTTTGAAACCATTGGTGCAATGTCACCTAATACTTTACTATATCTCAGTGATTGATGTTTACCTTGCAAACCTGTGATGTGAAAGTTTACATCACATCACATGAAAGTGAATTTCAAGCCAATTCATTAAATTAGAACATACTCCAGACATCTTCGCTTAATGCTGCAACAACTGTTAGTTCGAGGTTTTGAAGGAGGATGCGTGGTGGAGTGTGGGACGTGTCTGGAGACATCCAGGTCCCTGTGAGCCCAGAGACCAGGGACGACAGGTGCTGCTCCACTCCGTGACCTTCTTCTGTTTTCCTGCTCCAAGTTTAGCTGGCAGCTCCATAAAGCACTCATAGTGACATTTATCACATAGAATTAAATAGGACAGGCGTATAAATCACCATTCTTTTGAGAAAACGGAATTGTCTTCCTGGTTTTAGCTGTGGTTACTAAAGCAGAAACAAAAAATTGTTACTGGCTATGTAAACTTTCACTCCAGGCCCCACTTGCTCCAACAGGAGTCCTGGAAAGGCTCATCCAGTTCCACTCGGGGATGGGAAATATGGGAAGCAGGGGAACTTAAACATTTGTGAAGATCTCTGCTTGATAATATCCTCTTAAAATAGCAGCACAGAGGGAATAGAAAAAAATTAACCACAAAGAGCACAGGAGAGGAGATATAGCAAATGAGAAATGCCAATAAACTTTTAGCGGTTGAGAAGCAGGTATATTAGCCAAAACAGCTGAAACCCAGGGCCAGCAGAAGACACAGCCATTTAGAAGCAAGTTGATTTACAGGGCAGAGACCTTAAAGGCTAAGGAATTAAAAGCATAGAATCCTCACGATGTGAAAGCAAGGACTAAGGGAGAACACTGGGAAACGAGTTGAACGTCTCCATAAGAACCTCTCAAACCTCTTGGAAAAATTCTTCTTCCTCTGGGCTTATATACAACTACCCTTTTCCTCGGGTAGCAGGACGTTCATTCTATGTGCAATTAGAACTAGAAGAAGTAAGGACAGAATGGAAGGTGGAGACTAAGGTACCTAATTAGAAATAGAAATTAGATTGAAGTTTATATACTGCAGACCCTCTCCAATGTTTCACTTCCTAAGATGTTTGAAAGATTTTTTTCTTTGGAAAAGTTGTATGGCTCAAGGAAAATATCTACAGGTATTATTTTTTCACAAAAACTTAGTGAAACAACTGGGCTCTTGCTCAGTCTTTCTTGATAAAACCTCTTAAAATAACAGCACAGAGAAAAGAATTTTTTTTCTTTTTTCTTTTTTCCTTAGGCATTGAAAAGCCAGTTAAAAATCCTAGCTTTTTTTTTAATGCCTAAGGAAAAAAGAAAAAAATTTCCAAGGAAATACAGTAAATTCATGGAAAGAAAAAGAAAGCAGCAAAGAAATGATAATATCCTCTGAGAGAAAAGAAGAAAATATTACATCTGCAAAACAACCATTAGATGCTCCTTTTTTTTTTTTTTTTTTGAAAAGAGCAAAAAGTAAGAGCTCTGAAATATCTTATTCCATTATCTCCAAGAATGCAGAAAAAAATGAAGTTGAGGCAATCTCTCAGAAAGAACAGGCAGGTGTGTAAAAACCACAGGAGAAAGACAAGAAAACTAGAGGATCGTTGCAGGAAGCTAAATAATAGGAGTTCCAGAAAAAGAAGCCAGAACATTTTTCTGGGAAGGATCTGTGCCTCACCTGGACCGTCTACACTCATCATCCCCGAAGAGCAGGCCACTTCCAGGCAGAGCAACGAACAACTTCCCCCAAATTCCCTCCATCGTCCTCACAAATAACTGTGCACTGGGTTTTGGTTCATTCTCTCAGAAGTCCAAGAGTGAACCCAAACCTAAAGGAGGGGTGTTTTCTACTCCTGTCAGCAGTAGTCAACAGGGTATCAAACAGTGGGTTGAAACTGGCCTCCATAGCTGTCACCGCGCCCATTAACAAGAGTCAAGACAGGACTATAGCTATGTTTTACCATTTGTATGAATGTGCAGGTGATTATGTATTGGTTACATTGTAGTATAGAGAACATTGGATACTTTTTCTTCATTCTTGAGATACTTTACTAAGAAGAATATGTTCCAGCTCCATCCAGGTAAACATAAAAGATGTAAAGTCTCCATCTTTTTTTATGGCTGCATCATTTCGGAACTATTAGAATACAGCATAAATGTCTTATGTCTTATTACAACAAATAAGTGAGGTGATGGTTATGTTAATCAGTTCAATGTAAGCATTGCACATTGTTTATAAAATCAGCACATTGCACCCCATACATGCATTAATGTACACAGTTATGATTTAATAAAGGAATAAATGAATAAATAAAAATAAAAAGTAAAAGCAAAAAAAGAAAACTACATTCCAAAAAAAAAAAGAAAAAAGAGTGAAGAAAGGGCTCCTTCCAGACTCACATACTTTCCTTTGTCTCAACACCTAGAGCTTCACTGCTACCTATTGAATCCACATTGACTTATAAATATTATTGCACTTTTCTTCTTTTCATGTTTATGACCTCTAGGTCATTCTGACTTTTTATATTGATTCCTATAAAGTTCTACAAAATCTCACCATGAGCATGTGTTAAGGAAATGTCCTTATTATGCTTCATTGTTCATTTCAAACCGTTGTCCTTTACTCTGCCCCTAATCCTCTACCCTTGAATATTATATCATCAGATTGTATCATCAACATTGCTGTTATCATTCAAGAGGGCCCCTGTCTTTTTCTTGTTTATTCATGATGGTATAATTTTTTTTGACCGTCACTCTAACATTACTTTGAACTTTCTTCCTGATGATATTAATATGCATGTGGATGGTACTTCCAAAACATTGACCTCTAAGAGTTTTCTCCTTTGATAAACCTTGCCTCCTACCTCAATTGTAACTAAAATCGTATGGCAAAAATTGTCATATGCTAAAAATTGTCCTTTCCAATAACTATAGATCTGTTATAATTTCCGTTGTATACAATTTTGTTGACTATTCATGTTGGTACTTTAGCAATCTTCCAGTCTTTCCAGTCTCCAATTCATATATCCGTCTTTATTGTCATTTCTTGGTGTCATTTTTCCTTTTGTTGCTCATCTCAAACTCCAGAGACGACCATTACAATCACCACCATGTAGGAGACCTTGACTCCCTGGTTCTTGCCCGGTGAAATCTCAGCCATGACTACATCTATTTCTGCCTACACCATGCCTGCCCCTGGGAATGTAGTTGTAGTTAAATTCACAGCTTTATTATTCTCATTTTAAATCAAACAAGAGCCTCCAGCCTGTCTTTAAAACTGATCAGTAATACCATGACTTGTAATCATGCTGTATTGCTCCAGTATGGTTCATTCATTCTCCGACTCTCCTAAAAGGCATTTTACAAATTCTATGCCTTCTGAACTCCTAACATCTCTTCCTCCATTTTCACTCTCAGCTGATCATTGTGCCTTCCACTTTCCTCAGACAACTGAACAATTGAAAGAGTTTTTACAGATTATCATCTCCACATCTATCTGCAGCCTAGGTTAGCAATTCTGTATTCTGTTTTTAATCTACTCCACTACTATACTAAGCAGCTCTGAATAAGCTGCTAGGGCATAAAGACACGAATGTGAATCAGGCATGGTTCTTGACTTCATGGACTTCATGATCTCAGTGTCTGGTCCACCTGTCTTCTGGGAAGTCAGATAATTTTGTTACCACTGCCCTGTACTCATGTTTTAGAACTAGAAAACTGCCTTTTCATTTTTGTTCTAGCATAAATAGAGTATAGTTATTCAAATTTGAAAGTGTCAAGTTTGACTTGTAATCATAAAAAACAAAGTGTGGTACTGTTAATTACTGCAGGTGATTAAGACTGCTGAGTGAGTGATGAGTGGTGGCACATAGGGCTGGCTGGTCCCTTGGTGATGGCATAGTGCCACCTGCTGGATTGCCAATCCTGGCTCAGATCATGATCCCCCAGAAAACAAGCAGAAGGGGTTGTATAAAACTACTCAGAGATTTAATCTTGTCAAATTGGAAAAAAAAATTCAGTCTAAGAGAAGAAACCCAGTGCCCTGAAATGAATCACAATGAACATAAAATTTTGAGAGCCAGAGGGAGCTTTAGAGATCACTGGGACTCCATGCTTGTAGACAACAAGACTGAGGTTCGGACATCACATGTAACTTCAAAGGTGATATTATGAGCATAGATTGGAGCTGGGTTTAGAATGGCAAATCGGGTATCTTTCTTCTACATCTATATTTCATCTCTTATTCTCCATACTCAGCTGGATGATTATGTTAGACATCTAATATGTTACATAAATTGTGTTTATATTAAATAAGTATTTATATTGCATAACTTAGCCTCTTTAAAGATGGGCGTGAGAGCTTTTCTAATTCAATTTCCTTCCTCATTATACTGATGGCAGTTATCTAAGGACACACACATTCCCTGACTCATAGCCAGTGCCCTGCACCCTACTTCAGTGTTATTTTTAAAAATGATCTCTAACATAAAGATGGCTGGTTAAAAATAAAATAAAATAAAGCAGGTAAAAAGATGAACAGCTAGTTGAATTGCATACCTTTGACAGCTTATAAAAGCATTATTTTTAGTTTTTTAATAATAAATTATTGTAGTTCTGAAAATCCATGTTCTCTCACAAAAGCCAGAATATTATAAATTTAGTTCTGCACTAATGCCTGAAAAAATTACTTTATGCTGTTGCCAAATCATGTTGTAGTAAAGTACATGACAACCAGATGCTGATGTATTGTGCTGCTTAAGAACAAGGTTAATGAGATGAGTGTACATGAAAATCTGGAAGTGCACAGATATTTATAACTCTTACTAGATTTTGTAAACTGGTTGGATAAACACATTCAAATGTTATTTGAAACTATGTATCTCATGAGGCAATAAACATTTCCCTAGTAGGAAAGGAAAACGGGAGGAGAAAAAAAACAATGTACTTTAAAGTAATATGCTTTTCCCAGCCGATTACTGATAAATTGTATATTCTTACTATTTTATACCTTTCAAAAGCAAACTAATTTAATTTTAAAACGATTGATATGAATTTACTTGACAATTGTATTTGAATTCCTATCACACGCTGGGCACCTGCCAGCAGTGCGAGGTGCTGCGATTACATAAATAAAAAACCCGAGAGTGCACCCTGTAGGCAAGGTAGCCAAGCATCCGCCAGGTGAAATCTTTTGATGAAAATGTTCTCTTCATCCTGGGTAATAATCCTTTCCTGGTTTTTCATCTGCATATCTCTTTCTTTCTAAACAATATCTTTCTTGCAATGGGCTGGCTCTAAGCCTCCAGGGCATATCTGGAGCACAATAGGAATAAAAAGGAACCTTCCATTTTTCACTTATTTCTCTTTCCATGTTTTCTTATCATCAGTTATCATTTATTTTTATAATTATTAAGGATTTTTTATAGTTGCTTCCTCTCAGGGGTTCTCAACCTGTGGGTTGTGACCCCTTTGTTCATTTGTCACAATGCGGCAATTAGGAAGGTTGAGAACCCCCGCTCTAGATAAACCTGAGTATACATAATTACACTAATGGTTAGCTTTTCCTCTATAGTTATGGCTATTTCCATCTCTTGTAATATCATATCAAGAGTCAATGTGGGACAGGACTTTCCTCATTTTATCCACAAATTAAAGGTTCTGTGACATTTCATTGTGCCACTTTACAAACCTATTCATGATTAGACAAGTCCCCAATGAACATTTGGATAAAGCCTCTGATTAGCAATTGATGATTTTTTAAATCTTGTCTATAATGTCAACTGTCAGTGACTCCACTGGTCACACTGCAATCTTAAAACAGACTTAAAAGGGAGGTGTCAAAAAGCAAATTGTATTTAAATACACACAATAATGTGTTTTAAACCAAGAAATTGGGGACAGGATCAAGATAGCTAACTGGATATAAGTAGCATGTGCCTCCTCCATGGAGAGGACCCAGAATGGGAAGCAGGTCCTCACATCTCCCACAGATCATCTCGGAGAACACTGGGATTCTCCAGGGATGGGACAGGAAGCACCAACGGGGAAAGGGGCGGGTTCAGGGCAACTTGCCTGGCCAGGGACTGGCTGACAGTTGAGAGAAGCTCCTGGATGCAGGGGAACTCGCAAGGGAGAAGCCTCCAGTGCTTGACTCTTCACCAATTTTTACAATCTTGGCTATAAGAAACTCCCCAGAGCCACGCAGGTCTCAGGCCTCCTATCTGGGAGGCTGTACAGAGACGTTGCTCCAGACAGGGAACCCATGCAGAATCTTACGGGCATCTGAGCTTAGACCAGCTTGAACTGGGCTCCATTCTGAGAGTCTAGATACTGGGGAACCCCGGTGCTCCTGCAGCCACTGTTTGGCTCCAAGGAGGGACGAAGGAGCCGGGCACTTCCATGCACCCCTGGGAAGGCCCCACAACTCTGCTACAGGTGGCTGGTGAGACCTGGACAGAAGCAGACAGAATTGTTCAGGTTTCTCACCCGCACTGCTTCCCTGGGTGGGGCCCCAGCCTTTCCAGTCTCAGCTCCACAGGCCACTTTCAGAGTGTGACACTGCACTGTGTCCCACCCTGAGTCTGAGTCTGAGAGACTTTCTGTCATGCATCTGAGACAGTGCCCACAACCTGCAGTGGGTCAAGTCTTGAACAAACTGCACCCCCAGTTTCCTACCCAGGCAGTGTGACTGAGAAGGGGCCCATCCTTTCCAGTCACAGGCTCAGGGTCCCAATTTGAGGATTTGAAGCTGGGTAGCACAATTTTAGATGCCACCGCTGTAGCCCCCCCCACCCCTCCCCCCAAGCTGAGGAAGGACAGGAATCCAAGCTCTCCTACACACACAGGTAATTCTCACTACTCTGCTATGGAAGGCTGCTTTTGGACCAACTTGTGAGGTGACAGTACACCCCCAGCATCCTGCCTGGGCCACACTCTGCCCTTGAACATATTAAAGGTGATATGACTGCAGTCAGTTGGTCAGGGTCGGGAGAGACAGTTATGCACACTTATGAAAATGCCTACCACCCTCTCTCAGGTAGCTATGGACGGGCATGCCCAATATATTGCAGCAACCAGTAATACCAAAGTGGCCACTTGGACTCTAAGTGGCCGGCTCCCTTGCTACTCCGTCTTCCAAATCACACTGCTTGCCCAGGCACCTGAGAATCTGTCCACACTCCTGGCCCACTGCTCCAACTTCCAGCTTCAGGCATGCTACCTGACAGCCAAGTATTGGCCCCAGGCGTATTAACACTGCTGCCAGTTACACTTTTCTGGGCCTTCAAATCAGACATACTCAGCACATCTCTTCCTCCACTGGGAACCAAAGACTGGCTTATCTGCTATTCAAGTCCTCAGCAAAACTTCACCACTGTTGCCTAAGCCACCAAGGGAATCACTGGTACCACTAACCCTGCATATCACCTAAAGTATCATACAGAGGTTGCACTACTGCAGGCACCCCAAATCAATGGCAACCTGCCCTTTCCTTACCAACTACACCTATACATCACAAGGAAAAAATGTTCTCCTCTAAAAAGTACCTTCAAACACTTGGAACAAGCAACTGCTCCACCAGATGTACAGATATAAACAGCCAGGCATAAGAAACACGAATAAACAAGGAAATGTGACACCACCAAAGGAATACAACAATTATCAAGCCATGTATCTCAATCAGAAAGAATTTCTTGTAATGTCAGACAAAGATGTCCAAATCCTGATTCTAAAGAAGCTCAAGGAGATACAACAAAATCAGGTACCATATATACTTGAGTATAAGCCGAGGTTTTCGGCACAGAATTTGTGCCTAAAAACCCGAACTCGGCACAAATTTTGTACTCGAGTATATAGGTAATCAGTTCAGGATATGAATGAGAATTTACCATGGTGATAGATATCATTAAAAAAAACCCAGAAGTTCTGGAGCTGAAGAATTAATTGAAGTAAATCTAAAACGCATATGAAAATTTCAAGAATAGATTAAACCAAGCAGAATAAAGAATCTCAGGACTTAAAGAGAGGTCTTTTGAACTAATCCAGTCAGATAAAAATAATAAAAAAAAAATAAAAAAGAATGAATGAAGCTTTATAGCACTACATAAAGCAAATGGATTTACAAAATTACCAGTATTCCCTTGGAGTAAAAGAGACCAAAACATTTAGAAAACTTATTTAAAGAAACAGTCAGTGAAAACTTGTGAGAACTAGCAAGACAGGCTTTCAGGTACAGGAGGTCCAATACCCCATGGCACATTCATTGCAACAAGGACAAACTACAGCATATTATAAGCAGAGTGACTAAAGTCAATGTGACAGAAAGAAGTTTAAAATTTGCAAGAGAAAAGCATCTAGTCACCTATAAAGCAAACTCCACCAGACTCAGCAGACACCTGACAGGCCAGAAGAGAATAGGATGGCATTTTCTAACTGCTGAAAGAAAAACAAAAACAACAACAAAAACAGAACAACCCAAAACTATCAGTTAAGAGTATTATATCCTGCCAAAATTAGCTTCCATAAAACAAGAAGAAATAAAGTCTTCCCCAGCCAAACAAATACTGAAAGAATGATCACCACTAGACTTAGACTGGCCCTAGAGAAAATGCTCAAAGGAGTTTTAAGTGTGGAAATGAAAGGTCAATGTTCATTATCACAAAGACACAAGAAAATATAAAACTCAAAGGTCTATGAAATAGTCACACAAAGGAGGAAGAGAAAGAAGTTAATTGGCAACAAGACACAAATTCAATAAGCCACAAGACAAAAAGAGAACAAGAAAAAGCAATTATAAAACTACTAGAAATCAACCAACAATATGACAAGAAGAAAGCCACAGATGTCAATATTAACCTTGAACATCAATGTATTAAATGATTTACTTAAAAGATACAGATTGGCAGAATGGATAAATAAAACATGATTGAGCCACAGCTGCTTACAAGTAATTCACCTTACCCACAAAGCTGTATAGACTGAACATAAATGGGTAGAAAAAGAGGTTCCACTTAAATAGAAACTAAAATTGAGGAGGAGTAGCTATTCTTATATTTGATTAAAAAAAAAAAAACAGTAGAGAAAGACAAAAAATATTATATTATGGCAAAGGGATCAATTCAAGCAAGAGGATATAACAATCCTAAATATATATGTACTCAATACCAGAGGACCCAGGCTCACAAAAGAAATATTACAAGACCTAAAGAAACAGAAAGCAGCACAAGGATAGTTAGGGATTTTAACACCCCATTCACAGCACTAGACAGCTCATCGAGACAAAATCAACAAAGAAACACTGAACTAACCTGTACTTTAGACATTTGCAAAACAGCCACTTACAGAATATATATTCTTTTCATGAGACAATACTTTAGGCTACAAAACAAGCCTTACAAATTAAAAAAATATTGAAATCATACCAAGTAACTTCTCAGACCACAGTAGAATGGAACCAGAAGCCAATATGAAGAGGAATTTCAGGAACTGTACAAATGCATGGAAATTAAACAACATGCTCTTGAATGATCACTGGGTCAATAAAGAAATAAAAATGGAAATTAAAACATTTTCTAAAACAAATGAAAATAAAAGTGCAACACGTCTGTAGGATATAGTAATAGCGGTGCTAAGAGGAAAGTTTATAGCATTAAATACCTACATCAAAAGGGTAGAAAGATAACAAATTATGAATATAACATTCCACCACATTGACCCAGAAAACAAGAAACCAAACCCAGGGTAAGAAGAATAAAATAACAAAAATCAGAGCAGGACTAAATGGAATAGGGACCGAAAAAAAAAAAAAAAAGCAAAGAATCAATGAAATGAAAGTTGGTTCTTTAAAAAGATAAATAAGAGTGATAACCCATTAGCTAGACTAACCATAGAGAAGAGATAAAATCCAAATAAACACAACCAGAAGTGAAAAAGGGAATATTGCAACTTGTACCACAGAAATACTAAAGGTCAACAGAGCCTATGCATCACTATAGGCTATGGATGAATTTCTCAAAACTTACTACCTCCCCAAATTGAACTACTAAGAAATAGAACTCCTGAGTAGACCGATAATATGTAGGAAGATTGAATTAGTAATTAAAAAGAAAAAAAAAAAAAACTTCCTAACCAAAAAATAAAAAAGTTCAGGACCAGATGGATTCATAGCTGAATTCCACCAAATATACAAAACAAACAAACAAACAAATTAATGCCAGTTCTACCAAACTCTTCCAAAGACAGAGAAAAGGGACTCCATCTCCACTCACTCTATGAAGCTAGTGTCACCCTGATACAAAAGCCAGGAAAAGCTGCAATAAAAATCTACAGACTAGTATCCCTTATAAACATAGGTGCAAAATCTTTAACAAAACACTAACAAACTGGATCCAATAGCACATCAAAAAGATAATTCACCACGAAAAAGTGAGTCTCATTCTAGGGATTCAAGAATGGTTCTACATATGCAAGTCAATAAATGTAATTTAGCACATAAACAGATTTTAAAACAAAAACCATATGATCATCTTGGTAGATGCAGAAAAAGCATTTGATAAAAGTCAGCACCCCTTCATGTTAAAGACTCTCAAATAACTTAGCATGGAAGAAACATATCTCAAAGCAATAAAAATCATGTCTGACAAGCAACAGGAACAAGTTGAGGGTGCCAACTTTCACCACTTCTATTCAACATGCTACTGGAAGTCCTGCCTGGAGCAGTCAGGCAAGAGAAAGAAATAAAAGGCATCCAAGTTAGGAAAGAGGAACTCAAATTATCTCTGTTTGCTGATGATATGATCTTATACCTAGAAAACCCTAAAGACTCCTCCAAAACACTTCTAAATTTGATACAAGAATTTAGCAGTCTGATTTAGTGCTCACAGCTCAGTGAGTAGGGTGCCAGCTACATACACCGAGGCTGGTGGGTTTGAGCCCCGCCCAAACCTGCTAAACAACAATGACAACTACAATCAAAAAGTAGCTGGACACTGTGGTGGGTGCCTGTAGTCCCAGCTACTTGGGAGACTGAGGCAAGAGAATTGCTTAAGCCCAAGAGTTTGAGGTTGCTGTGAGCTGCAATGCCACAGCACTCTACTGAGGGAAACAGCTTAAGACTCTGTCTCAAAAAAGAAAAAAAAGAAAAAAAGAATTTAGCAGTCCTATGTTATAAAATCAATGTACAAAAATCAATAGTATTTTTATATACCACTGACAACCAAGCTGAGATCCAAATCAGGAGCTCAATCCCATTTACAATAGATGCTTAAAGATAAAATATCTGGGTATGAATTTAACCACAGAGGTCAAAGATGTCTACAAAGAGAACTACAAATCCCTGATGAAGAAATTACAGTTGAAACAAGTGAAAAATATCTCATGTTCATGAATTGGAAGAATTAGTACTGTTGAAATGACTCTGCTGTCCAAAATAATCAATATATTCAGTGCACTCCTGTGCCTCAAGTGGCAAAGTCACCAGCCACATACACCAGAGCTGGCAGATTTGAATCCAGCCTGGGCCTACCAAACAATGACAACTACAACCAAAAAATAGCCAGGTGTTGTGGCAGGCACCTGTAGTCCCAGCTACTCGCGAGGCTGAGGCAAGAGAATCACTTAAGCCCAGGAGTTGGAGGTTGCTGTGAGCTGTGACTCCACAGCACTCTACCCAGGGCGATAGCTTGAGGCTCTGTCCCCCACCCTCCCAAAAAAACAAAAAACACAAAGTACCAATGTCATTTTTCACAGAATTAGTATAAACAACTCTAAAATTTGTATTGACCCCCCAAAAAGCCTGAATAACAAAAACAATCCTAACCAAAAAGAACAATACTAGAGGAATCACATTAATCTGACTTCAAGCTATACTGCAAAGCTACAGTAACCAAAATAGCATGGTACTTGTATAGATATAGACAGAAACCAAATAGAGAACCCAGGGGGGGGAAAAAAAAAAAAATATATATATATATATATATATACACTACAACTGATCGCCAACAAAACAGACAGAAACTTACACTGAGGAAAGGACTCACTATTCGATAAATGGTGCTGGGAAAATTGGACAGCCACAATGCAGAGTAATGAGATAGGACCTCCCTCTCTCACCATATGCAAAAATTAACTCATTATGGATTAAGGACTTAAATGTAAGACCTGAAACAATATAATTTCTAGAATAATTCCTAGTAAAAACTTAGGCAAAGAATTTATAATTAAGACCCCAAAAGCAAATGTAACAAAAAATGAAAGTAGACCAATGAGACTTAATTAAACTAAAAAGCTTCCACACAGCAAATAAAAGAATCAAAAGAGGGACTGGATGACCTACAGGGTGGGAGGAAATATTTGCTAATTCTGTGTCTGACAAAGGACTAATATCCAGAATCCACAAGGAATTCAGCTCAGCAAGAACAAAACAAAACAAAACAAACATACAAAAAGCACCCTTTAAAAGCGAACAAATGACATGAACAGGTGTTTTTCAAAAGAAGATAATACAAATAGCCAAAAACATGAACCATTAGTGACATCTCTAATCATCAGAGAAATGCAAATCAAACCATGATGAGATATCATCTTATTTTAATTAGAATGACCATTAATAAAAAGTTAAAAAACAACAGATGTTTGCACAGACGCAGTGTAAGAGGAAGATTTATATACTGTTGGTAGAATGTAAATCAGTACAACTTCTATGGAGATTTATTGAAGATTAGATTACCAAAATAGATTTACCATTTTATCTCGCAATGCCACTACAGAGTCTCTACCCAAAGGAACAGAAATCATTATATGTTTATCAAAAGCATATGACTGTATGTTTATTTTAGAATAATTCAAAGTTGCAGAGGTATGAAATTAACCTACATCTTCATCAACTGATGAGTGGATAAAGAAAATGAGATATATTTAGACATTGAGTACTACTCGGAGGTAAGAAAGAATTAAACAATGTCTTTTGCAGCAACTTCAATTAAACTAGAGGCTGTTAACCTAAGTGAAGTAACTAAGGAGCAGAAAAATAAATGTGCAAGTTTTCATGTCTAAGTGGGAGCTGAACTGTGGTTACACAAGAGCAGGGAGTAACATGTGAAACATGGGAGACTCACGAGGGGGGAAAGTGAAAGAGAGTGAGGGATGGAAAAACCTGTAGGGAACAATGCTCGCTACCTGGTTGAAGTGTACTCAAAGTCCTGATTCTGGTTGTCTGGGATATATCAAAATTATCTTTTTCATTTATGGAAACATTATTGAATCTCACAGCTCTAAGCATTAAGAAGAAAGAAATACAGCAGAAGGCTGGCCTGTGAGCGCAGGAGGCAGCATATTCCACACTTTGGATGATCACTCTATTTACCAAACGTATGACACGGGAGACTTCCATTTCAGGTGGGTGCTGGAGTGAGAGGGGCCTGCAGGAGGTCCGGCTGTTGTGCAATGTGTGGGACTGTTTGATCTATTCAACTCAGGAAACTCTATGGTATTATATGTAATTATGATGTGAAAAATGCCATTTGGAGTCTATGGTAAGTTCCAATGAGAGAATTACAGTGTAGCAATGCGGACCCCATAGTTCTGCAGAATTAAAAAAAAAATCTTGTCCTGAGGAACAGAGAACCATAAATACAGCTCATGTGTGGTCCTGGGTCCTGGTAGAGATAGAGCTTTTGACTATGGGATGTCAAATGCCCACCAATCCCAGGCTCTACTCCAGTCTACTCAATTATGAGGCGAGGCACACCCAGCAGCAATCCATTTTAAGATTGGCGCACATCTGGGATTGGGTCCAAGCACCCACATATGAAACTGCACGAGGAGGCAGCCCAGACTCTCCTGTCTGCACTGCACTGCTCACATCTAAGGCCACACAGACAATTTTAGCGGGAGGAGGACAGTGGATAAACTCGATCTCAGAACACTTCAACCCACAGGAAGTCCCAATGAACTTTAAGCTACCATCGCTGCCCTGTAACTTCAAACTCCTCATGCTGAAAGACCATCAGACAAGGAAAAGAGTTACTAACCTCACAGAGGCAATTGACGCTGACTGTCAGGAGAAGATAGGACTTTTATTTCAGTATAAGGACAGGCAAGAATGTGTTTAATGTTCAAATGACACTTTTTGAAGTGTCCTCCATTGATACTTCATTTTTAACAGTGAATGCAAACGCTCAATAGGCCCAGACTGAAATTAGCAGTCTCATTAGCGTAGTAAACAGGCGTTCAGCCATCCTGTATCAACAGAGACATTAGCAAAGAAGGAGGGAAATACAGAATGGTAGTGAGGGAAGAGTCTGACTCTCACTTACGATTTAAGACCAACTGCAGCAGTGAGGGGAGGCTGCATTTGTCCTGCTAACACTCCCCATGTAAGTTCCTGGTATTTGACTCATCAGTATCCTGCAGAAATCTGTTCTCTGATGTCAGGAACTGTATGTAATATGCAAGTAGAGTTGAGAGACACAGATGGTTGACCTAGAGGATGCTGTGCTTTCGTACATCAGATCTCTCAAGCACAGACAGACATACCCATCCCCCAGCTGTTGATAATACCTGGGCCTAGTGGCTCACTACTGAGCGCTCACTACAGATTTCCTGGAGGAACTGTGTTATCAAAGGTCACACCTCTTCCTAGGAGCAGTCAGTGGCTTATGAATCACTATTTCAGATAAACAAAATCCTCTTCTTTGGCCTCAATTTAGAACAACTCTGAAGGGCCATCCCTCTGGACTCCCTGTAGGATGAGCTGAGATCTCATTAGCCCCTGCACTGACTCAGCTGCTGGCTCTGCTCAGAGCGGCCATACTCCCTTCTTTCCTCCATGTATCCTGAGAGCAGTCCCCAAGGAGCCATCTGCAGGTCACTTCCCACGGAACAGGAAAAGTCTTTCTCCAAGTCTTTCTCCGAGGAACCCAATCCAGGGCTTGCTTATGCCCTTCAAAGATAAGCTGTCTCCTTTTCAAATACACACAGTTCACCATCAATCAGCCTTCCAAATCAGGAAGGAGAGGTACTGGGGAAACAGGGAACGGGCTCATACTCAGGAAGCAAAACGGACCCAAGCTGCCCATATTCAGCAAGCAGGAGCTTGACTGGTGATAGACACAGATGATGGTCAAAGACGACGAAACTTTTGAAGGAGTGCGACAGCAAAAAACAAAAAGGCCAAGGTGACTAGACAAAGTAATTATTCCTTGAGGAAAGAGCACTAATTGGGCAAGAGAAAAGGAGGCTAAACATTTTAACTGGATTCTTGATCTGACTGTAATCTGTGTTTTATTTAATCATTCTTTCCCCCTTTACCACTGAGGTTGAGCGGAGTTTTGTATTCTTAGGCCATTTGTGTGTTCTCCTCTGTGATTTCCTTGGGTATATTGTTTGATAAGGTGTGGCTGAGCCACACATACCTAACTACCCCAGGGGAAGAAGGCTTTGCTTGTTTTTGTTCTTGTTTTCTTAACTTCTTAGCACACTTGATCCCCTCTCTCTTTCTGCTGTGTCTTGAACCAGTGTTCTTTTTTTCAAAGGACCGTATTCTGCATATTATCACATTGTAGGAGTGTTTTTGTTGAGTCTGGGTGGAAAGAGTGACTTCCTTATTTAAGTTTCAATTAAAACCAGTTTCTCGATAGGTGGGAACACTAACTGAGGTCCATTCTATGGAATTCTGTTAAATGCCCTCCCCTGGGGGTTGGACTTGTGTAGAGGGGATCATTAGGGAATTTAGAAGTAATCATTCAGCTGCAAAGAATGCACAAAGTAATGGTTAACTATTAAATACTTTTGATTCAGTTTCAAACTAGAGAAAAATTTGGTTACTCTAGAAAGGATGCTGCCCTCCAATTCACCTAACTTGTACGTTGTCCTTAGTATCAGGGGGGAGTCCATTCCCCTGAGGGGCTGATGAAGACAGGAGTCTTTGCAGCCCATGGGCTTTGTTTGAATCCCAGCTGTGTCCTTCTAGGCAAATCTTGGTTCTTCCATTCATGAAAAGACAGTAACAGTAATACCTGTTTCCTGGGGTAGCAGTTTGAGGTAAATTTGTGAGAATAATACTTAGAGCACATTAGTCTATATAGGAGGGTAAATTTATGTTTATAAATTTATTTATAAATTTATATATTTAAGATTCCTAGCAGAGATGGAGATAGACTAATATTCATAAATTCGTTTCAAAGCTACTGTTTAATTTTGGTACAAATCAAAGGGATGATTTAAAATTACTAATGGAATTTCATAGAAATATCATTTGGTTTTATTTAATGTGTAAATATACAAAAAGTAATAAAAGTCTAACATCTCTGCTAAAAATTAGGTCTTAAATGTTTTTGCTTATAAACTGCATTATTCCAATTATTATAGATAGACACATTTAAGTAATACGTGTTCTAATAAGATTCTGTTAGGTAGACATTATATTAAACTGGTTAAGATTGTCTTAGTTGTCTAAGGTTTACTCTGTAATATCATACAGAGCTAAATATTGTTTTTCTGTGTTTAGTAGCTTGTGATTTAAGCAAGTTCTAAATAGGGCTCAATGCTTCCATCAGATTAGATTTAAAACCAAGCCTGGATTTCAAGATATATTTTTAAAGATACTGTTTTACCTAGTAAATTATATTATTCTATGCTCTTTGTTTCACTTACTGCTTAAAGTATTATTTCAAATAAATATATGTTATATATTCATTATATATATATATATATCATACATATTGCATATACGAATACACCGATATTAATACACTATACAATAGCTGCTTGAAACATCCATCTTCACTCACTTTTTATGAAACTTCATTGAAGCAAAATGTTAAACTGCTTGTTCTAGACAGCGCATTTATATAAATTTGAAAATCATTAGGGAAAAATCAACCTTTTCAACAAAGCTGCCCTATTTTCCTCTTGTTTTTTTTCTCTCTACTTTTCAATAAGCCTTTCCCACTAGGTGCTGCTTTGGGAAATCAAACCTAAACTTCGACTCACTGAGTATTTCTCCCTTTACCTTCACTTCCCTACTCATTATTCTGTCTTGAATCTTAATTTCCGCTCGCCATCAGCTGGTGAATGGAGGGGGAGAGTGTTGGTTGACCTTCGGTGGAAAGAAGAGGCAAAGGAGGAAAGAAATCTCTGAACGTGGGTCAGGAACTCATAAGCATTTGCTTTGGAAAGACTATCTGTTAAAAGGTGGCATTATTACTTAATTATATTGATAAAGTCCTAGATACGAGCGATAACTGGGGAACCTATGGACTAATGGAGTGGAAGGAGTGGAGCAAAGAGGGATGGTGGTAACCAGTTTCCTTGACAATCTCATGTTATGAAATTCTCCTACAGGGAGACAGCATCCTGCCCTGTCACCAGTGCCACCTACTCAGTTGCTCGCTGTTCTGCTCTCTGACTCAAAGAGTCTGTCACAATATAACTTACTTGCATGCTCTGGTGTCCCTGTGAATTAAGAGATTAGCATAGAGGAAGGATGTGTTTCCAAAGAACCATCTTTCTCCCATGTAGCTAGCAGGTCACCTAAGTTGACCCGGCCCGTGATAGACTGGCCAATATCCCCTTTCTCTCTCCCTTGACTTTGTTACTACATGCGGCCAATCAGAGGTTGTTAACAATATCCCAAGAATTATATATGGGTTTAAATTGGAAGTGAAGACCTCACAAGGTTCTAAGTGCACAGAAAAATTACAGTTCCAGACATTGTCCCAACTAATGATTTATTTATGCTCTGATTTTTACTTATGTTACTTGCATAAAAATCCCTAAGCAAAACCCAAGAATTAGATGGTCCTGTGTTTATGGCTCTCTCTGGTAACGTGACAACAGCCAAAAATCAACCATTTATTTCTAAGGCTTTACACAAGTTGTTAAATATAAAAATGTTTAGAATTGTGTCACAAAACTTGGGTTCATGTATCTCCAGTATTGTTATTAAATTCTAGTTAAAAAAAATTATTTATTCATTTTAAAATTACTTTTTTTATAATTTTATATTTTTAATTTAAAATTAATACAAGGGCACACATTTTTAGATTACATTGTTCTTTCTTTCAAGGTAAAGTTCCAGTTGTAAAAGAGCCTCTCACATGGGGACATGTTATATACCCTTGCATTGAGTACATTGGGTGAGATCCCGCCAAATGCCCTCCCTCCTTCTACCAATCCTCCTCCCCCCACACCACCCTCCGACCCCCTCACTAGACTATATTTGTGTTTTATTGTTATTATAAGTGTGTAATTATGTATATATTGGTTTCATATCAGTATTGAGTACATTGGAGATTTATTTTTCTGTTCTTGAGATACTTTACTAAGAAGAATGTATTTCAGTTCCATCCAGGTAAACACAAAAGATATAAAGTCTCCATCTTTTTATGGCTGAATAGTGTTCCATGGTATATATATACCACAATTTGTTGATTTATTCATGGGTTGGTAGGCTTTTGGTTTGCTTCCATGATTTGGAAATTATGAATTGAGCTGCAATAAACATTCTTGTGCAAATGCTTTTGTGGTAAAATGATTTTTGTTCTACTGGGTAGATACCTAATAAAGGGATTGTGGAATCAAATGGAAGGTCAACTTTTAGTTCTTGGAGAATTCCCCATACTTCTTTCCATAAAGGTTGTTTTAGTTTGCAATACTACCAGCAATGTAGAAGTGTTCCCTTCTCTCCACAGCCATGCCAGCATCTGCAGATTTGAGACTTTGTGATGTGGGCTATTCTTATTGGAGGTAGGTGAAATCTCTGAGTGGTTTTGATTTGCATTTCTCTGAAGATTAAAGACCATGAGCATTTTTTTGATGCTCATCATTAAAGACGATGAGCTGTTTGTTGGCCATTCAGCTGTCATCTTTGGAGAGGTTTCTGTTCAAATGTATGCTTGTTTAGTGATTGTGTTATTCCTTGAAGGCAGAAATGTTCGTTAGCATCTTTGTGGGGAGTAAAAGCAGTCCTGCCATGCACGTGTATTTAGTCTCAATAGGAGAGAAAAAGAACATTTCTCAGTAAATTTAAATTATACTCTATGTTTTTCAGAAGATCTATGATTAATTATCAAAGGTAGCCTAATTGTGCAAAACATTCAGTGAATTCTAATAGCCAAAAATTGCTTATTTCTTTAAATATTATAATCAATTTATAGATTAAATACATTTAAAGGGATTGGATATAGCAGTAGTAGGCAATAAATAGTGGTTAACAGTACAGATATGAAGCTATATTGGCTGTATTGAAATTACAAATCCTTCAGATATTAAGTGACTAATCCTGGTCACTTTTTGAGACTTATTTTTTCTTCAGTTCTCTCACTTTTATAATGTGGATAATGAAAGTTTCAATGCTGAAGATTCAATGTTTTTACATATTAAAACTGTGCTAGGTTCATATTAACTTTGTTAAATTAAATTTGGCCTGAGGTGTTTGTACTTAATGAACTGTGTTAACTTAAAAGTCAAAAGATCTATAAATTTGGAAAGAAGACCTGTATTTCTGATAAAGGGTTATGGCCTGTAAGGTGGCCATTCTGACAAGCTGAGCCAGGTAGCTTTGTCTAAAGACCGGAGACAGGCACTTTGAGGCAGGGAGAGGTAAGAAAGGAGTTTAAGGTGAAAGGTTGGCCCAGTTTACATATTCCACAAGTTACAGAAGGAGCTGTGAGCTGTAAGGTGGTCCAGATTGCGTGTGTACCAAATAAATATGCATGTGACATATGACCTCTGTTCAGTTTAGGGTGGAGACTTAACATGTAAATGTATTACAATTGAGCCTCGTACATCAAAGGTGTTTCCAGAACACAGATGCACTCAATCTTGTGGCTTCTGTAAACTGATGAGAACCAGTTCATGACAATGATCTCCTTATCCAGGGAAAGTCACTGACATCAGTCTCTCATCCAAAAATGGCTGTTATGGCTGGTGGAGGTGGGGTCAGTGTCTGATGGGGGTGAGGTCAGCTGCAAACTCTATTTATTGTGTCAAAATGGCCGATGATGAAATGTACATTAGTGTTTAGGAAAGAGCACATAAGAGAATTTGGGCAATATGTTGTGATTACCAAGAGAATAAGTTTAGATAGAGAATAGAATAAATTCAAAGACTAAACTCTGAGGCATTTAAATCTTCTGTGCTTAGAAAGATAAGGACAACCAATGCTTGATCTTGCCACTGGTTTAATTATTGCCAATTTGATGGGAGCAATTGCAGTGTTTCTTTGCGATATGAATTTGCATTTCTCTTGTAACTGATGTGATGAAGGATTATTTTCTGTGAACTGACTGTTAGGACAACGCTTTAAATGATTGCTATAAAATTAACTACTGATATGTAATCTGTGTCCTTTAAACCTGTGCTTCTCAGTTCAGCGTCATCTCAGAATCCAGCCCACACATACTCTTCTGACTCCTAAACATATATGTTGGCTCATTCCTGAAATTTCTTCATAGAGGTATTTTTCTCCATTAGCTGCCACAGCAAATGGAGAAGAGGACAAGTAGGGGCAGAAGCTTGGGGGGGGATCGTACGCATTGTTAGCAGGTAAGGATCTCCATCATCCTCGAGCAGGAGGCCCCACTGAACTTCAACAGGGAGCTGGTGTCCACTTCTCCTGGTGCAGAGGATCCATGGGAATCTTGGAATTCAAGATTTTTGAAGGCATCATCCTAAGTTCCTAGTTCCTACCCCATGTGTCAGGGCCTGTTCTTTCCTTCAACCTTGGCATGCATACCTGCTTGTTTGTCTTGTCTGGGAGCTTACTCTTTATTGGAGCTCTTTAAAGTGTTATACCTGCAAAGTGCACCAGGTGCAGAAAATGAGTATGTTCTATGAGCTAAAAGAAGGCCTTAAGACTTTTTCCTTTAGGTTTTAATTGTCTACTAATTAGTCTCACTCTTCAGTCATCTCCCCCCACAGAAGCATCACTTGCCCTTGTCAACAAGTATCCAATTCCATTACTTTATTGTCACAATTCAGCTTACATTTGTAATTTTTCAGATACATTGCACCTGCTAGTGCAGTATCTCGAGCTGGAATACCATCCAACTCATGAGAGTCTTAACATGTGCATTGCTACCTTGTGCCAAGGGTCACCTGTACTCTACCCACTATGAACGACGAAGTGTTCATTGCCTTCTCCCTGGTAGGTGATCCAAACCAGTAGTTCACGTACAGCACCTACTTTCTCTATCACTTCTGCAACCAACTTCTAAGAGTTGATCCCTCTGGAAAATGTGCAAGGAATATACGAAGGAATATCTTCAATCTTATCTCCTGTGGGAGAGAAGGAAATAGGGTAAAGAGAAGATGAAGTTCAGCTACAGTGCAGCTCCAATGAAGACCCCAGTTGTGCCCTGCTGCAGCTAGAACAGTCACTCAGAATATGTCAGTCACACATTGGATATGGGCTGTCCTGCAAAGGCAGCATTCCCTGGGACTTGACAGTTTCCTTCAAGGGAGGCTATTCACAAAGTGATGTAACAGCTGAGGGCTGTCTGTCCTCAGCACTCCCAGAAGATGGGTTAATCCCACGGTCTTTGCAGAAGGAGGAATTGAAGGGCCCCTCTCAGAGTCCTGCACAGGTCACCTCAGCCTGTTGTCTTCTGCTAAGTCAGAATGCCAGCTGCTGGTACTCTTAAAGTTTTGTCTATACTGACCTCTTTTACCATTCTTTTTGATGCTGTGAGATTTATTCCTTTAAACAACAACTTTTAAGAGTCATGTTAGGGGAATGTAAATAGTAAACTGAGGACCTAGCATTTCCATATGAAAAACATGGTTCCTGTTTCTGACACATGTGGTCTCAGCGACCATTTCACTTCCCAAGTCTAGGTGCCGGGTCAGAAGGCTTTTCTAGAAAATAGCATCACCTTGGGCCTATAAGCAGGATAAGAACTCTACTGGGCAGAATCCTGTTGTTTACTATATTGTATACTGTCTGCCAGAGAAAATTGCTACAGTGCCAGGGGAAGTCTGGCAGGCTGACACCCAGGGAATGAGGCTTTGACACCCCCTCTAGAAACCCTTCCCCCCGTGACCTGTATCTCACTCGCACACTCATCGGAGGTAGGGGAATGGATTTCAAGTGACATGCAAGAGAAATTCTGTCCTACTGTTTAATTTCATCCTCACTATACATATATTCCAGTAGCCTCGAAAATATTTATTATTTCTGTATTCAATTAAAAAGTAAAAAAAGCTGAAAGAATTACCACACTGATATCTAGGAAGCATGCCCTGATCGATGTTAATTTGCCCCTAAAGTAACACAGTTATTTTTAAACTACATAATTCAGAGTTTGGCCTGAAGCTGATTATAGGAAAATTTCACTTAGATTTAGATTGTAGTGTATCCTTTTGTCAAAAACAGAGTCTTCAGTTGCTGTCTGCCTTCACTTCGGTAAGAGCTCTTATCTGGTTCCCAGTTTGGTTTATTCCATTTCTCTGTACTGTTGACAAACTCGGGGAGATGATCCCCCCCAGAGGTCTTCATTAGTCAGAGAGCTGTCTAGAGATGAAGGGAGACGGAAGACTCTCTTAACTCTGAGGACTTGGAGTTCATTGCAGAATGCAGCCACTCTGTTTTCTCTCGGAAGGAAAGAACAAATGATGGTGAACATTGTCACTCAAAAATACAGAGTGATGACATTTCAATACCATTTACTCTGCAGCAGAGATCATTAATTTTCACAGTAAACCAGCTCTTTCACCAGTCTGATTTTTCAGGAGAGCAAACTGGTTTTAGATGCCTGTCATCTCCTTATACCTATATCAAAACACTAACAACAACAACAAAACAACAACTATTTTTTCGTATGACTTCTGGGCTAGCAGGTGTGCTATTTATTTTGCCTAATTCCACAATTGCCCACAAAATACTTTCAACCACGTTTTACAGATGCCATGATTGGCCTACATCCACCTGATGAAGAAGCAGGATTCGGATCATGGGCTGTCGACAACAGCAATTCAACCTTTTATTACACATTGTGAAACAACTTCATAAAGTTATTTTTAAGTAAAAGTATTAAAATCTCTGTGATTAAAATCAGTAAAATCAGTAGTATAAGTGATAACTCGTCTGCCAGTACATACAAATCAAATATTTTCCTTCTCTGAATTTTATCTTATTTCTCTTTATCCTGTTTCTTTCAGCTCTCTGAGGAATGTGGAATATAAGGTCAATTTAGGAAAACAAGGTTTGGTATATGCTAGTTTCACCATGTCTCAGCTTTGTAAACCACTTATTGTAAAGGCTAAGAGCTTCTCCTCAAGGGAGCCGGAAGATTTACGGATTTATTTTTCAGCATTTCCACTAGAAATGTTTATTACACGATTAAATAAGAGAGCAAACTTTTACTTTGTGGTGGCTTTGTAGCCACTCAAAAGACATATTTTTTAAGAGACAAAGCACACTGTATTTGTACTGACCACAGGTACTCAATTTTTTTAACTAAAGTTTAAGAATCTGCTCGGGGAAGAGATAAGAACAATAGGACAAGAGATATCCCGTGGAAATGTTGGACTCAGTGCTCATATATTTACATGTAGTTAAAATTATTCAATCTTCTTTCACTCATTCATTCAACAAGTATTTATTGCCCATTCTGTAGTAGATACTGTCCAAGGTGATGGGTGTGTGAGAGTAAGACACGCATACAGCTCTGCCTTCAGGAAACTTCCACAAGAGAGATGAACCATGGGAACATGGACATAGAAAAACACATGGTATGATCACAGCCATGAAACATATAAAATATGCAGTATTGGGTGGTAAAGAATTACAGAGGAGTGCTGGGCACAGTGGCATACCTCTGTCATACCAATTACTCAGAAGACTGAAGTGGGAGGATCACTTAAGCCTGGAAGTTCAAGGCCAACCTGAGCAAGATGGTGAGAATTTTTAAAAAAGGAATTTTTAAAACAATTATAAAGAGACTCCAAATGTTTTAGTGTGGAAAGGGAATAGAGTTTTAGTGGAGGCAATGTTTAAACCAGGAGGTGAATAATGAGAAAGGAATCAGGGGAAGATCTGAGGAAAGAGGATTTGGGGTAACTGTTTTTAAAAAGCACAAATAACTTATATTGGAAACTGTTACATTTTAGGAAAAGGGAGTGTGACCAGTACCTGGTGATGATGAGGAACAATGGCATATGCGAAGGTTGTAGAGGTTGACACGGTTCTAATAATGAGAGGCCTAGTACATGGAGATAAGAATGTTGATTTTATTCAAGTGCACTGCAAAGCTTCTAAGGTGTTTTGTAAGGACTTGATTTGATTTCTACTTTATAAAAATTGCCCTAATAAGTAAAATGAAGTAGAAGAGAATGGAGAGGAAAGCCACAGGGGAGCGGCAGAAATTCTCAGAGGAAATTTGAAGGATGAGGTCAGCGAAGCAGAGAAATGGGCCAATTGGAGTCAGGATGATCAATTAAGGGGCATTTGTAGAAAAAGTTGCTTCTAGTGCCTTTTAGAAAGCATGAGAGGCTATTACCTGTACTCTCAGTGTGTAGAAAGTGATCCAATGACCACTTGTGTTGTTTCAGCGATAGTTAACCTCGTTAATGGTGTATGCCGCCCCCCACATGCACTTTGGGTTCTGTGCCCTGGGGAAATTAAAACATGAGACTAAGAAGAAACCATAATTTCTATCATTCACTTTTGTTGCCTTGCTTGCTATATAGGGCGTGGGAGATGCTTTAAAAACAATAACATATAGATTAATAGATATCAATTATTCCTCCTATTTGTGGTCCCTTAATTTAAATAATAAAGAAACAAACGAGAAAAAAACTAATATTTAGCAGTTTGCATTTTAGCTGTAGTGGGAAGTAATGAGATAATAAGGCAGTCTTTATTGGTATTATGGAAATGCTTAATGAATATATATATTCATTAAGCCTTTCTTGTTCACTTATTATACTTTGGAGTCAAAGAAAATGGGTTGCATTTAGTTGAATTTAACTTTTTTAGCTTTCACTTTGACATATGTAGAGATCATTTAAAATTAAATACAAGTAATCACCATTTTTTTTTTTTTCCTAAAAAACGGTCCTTGTTTTTCTGCTGAAGATGCTTAGTTGGTGTTTCTGGAGACTTTGCTCACATAAGATGGTAATGTGTAATTTCCATTTGTGTGATACGGTTTTCATGACAGTGTGTGAAATCCAATAAGGCTGTGGAGGCAAATGCATTTGGCTTAGGTGTCAAAGGGTAATGTCTTTCCTCGGAGGATATGTTTTGTGCTCTTTACCTGGGCCTGACTTTATGGCCAAGTGGTAAATATTGTGAAACTGCTTCCCAAACTTCAAAAAAACAAAAAAACAAAAATAATCCACAACTCAATAGGATATGATACTTTTTTCAATTATTTCCTTTATAGTGTATTTTAAAAACGTGAACGATAAGAAAAAATTACTTCATTCATAATTCATTCCATGGCCTGTTGGAATTTAGTAACATATCCAGGTCTGAATTACTAATAGGACAGCAGAAGCTTATTGGACCTGTCTGGTACAAAGCCACAGACATCATTTTGACCAATCACGATAGCAAGTGACTCTTCAGAAGAACTCAGAATTTGTTATACATTAAGTTCTGAGTCATACTGAATTCACAAAATAATGTTTTCTAAAATCTATTTTTTTTTTTAATTGAGACAGAGTCTCACATTGTCACCCTCTGTAGAGTGCTATAGCGTCACAGCTTACAGCAACCTCAAACTCTTGGGTTTGAGTGATTCTCTTGCCTCAGCCTCCCTAGTAGCTGGGACTACAGCACCTGCCACAATGCCCAGCTACTTTGTTTGTTTGTTTGTATATTCGTTTAGCAGGCCCTGGCCTGATTCAAACCCACCAGCCCTGGTGCAGGTGGCCAGCACCCTAACCACTTAGCTATGGGCACCCCCCCCTGTAAAAACTTCTAAATGACTATCTTGCTATGGTAGACTATTGGTAGTCTAGACTATTAAGCATGATTATAACTTTTTGATCTGACGTTTAAGATCAAATATGACCTTGTGTAGAAATTTAATGAATAAACATTTTGTAATAAGGGTTTAGTTCACGTATGCTGAGTGGGTAAAACTAAGTACTTTAAACTTTTATATAAGCAACCATCATATCACGCTTTAGATATTATTACTTGTTCTCTATGGTATATTTGGCCTGTTGATTTGCATGTGTTAATGTGCCATTCACATTTCCAGGAAACCTTTTCTTTCAATTAATAAACATCATATATACAGCATACGTATAACACAACATTCACTTTAATAATAAAGCTTAAAGGAGATTCTCCCCTTAGATTAAGAATTCTATCAAGACTTTAAGTAGAGTTTAGTAAGTTTAATTAAAACAAAAAAAGGCCAAGAATATTGATGTATTTTCTAAGAATAAAAGGGGAAGAGAGAGGTATTAGCCTTCATAGATGAGAGGATATATCATAAAAGT
The DNA here is from genome assembly GCA_963574355.1 of Loris lydekkerianus. NCBI lineage: Eukaryota > Metazoa > Chordata > Mammalia > Primates > Lorisidae > Loris > Loris lydekkerianus. The sequence continues at coordinate 34,603 of CAUYPK010097065.1, read as the reverse complement.
ATGGTTATTAAGACAATGTGCTATGGTTGCAATAATAGAATGTGTTCCCTTTTATTCTTAGTTTAAAAGTTTTTATAAGTAAATTTTGAACTTTATCAAAATTTTTATATCATGAAATGATCATATACGTATGAATACGTAATTAGTCTTAATATGGTGAATTATATTAATATATTTTCAAATGATGAGTCTATTTTGCATCCCTGGAATAATTTGAACTTGATAATGATTCATTAATTTGAAAACATTGCTGGGTTTTATTTGCTCACATTGTGTCTTAATAATTTTGCATTTCTGCTTTTGAATGACAGTAGACATAAATGACCATTTCTAACACTATTTGTCTCTTGTGGTATAAATGTAACATCCACTTCTTAATTTCAGAGTGTTTTCCTTTTTCTATTCATGAAAGATTTGAGTGAGATTTAATTGAAATGCTTATTTACCCCCCAAATTCTTTGTACCCACATTTACACTCTCCAGTATCTCTGAGACCTTTAACATCTGAGTTCCTTTCAGCACTAGCGTCCATCATGGAGGATATATTATTTCATGGAGGCAGGTGGGCATCAAGGGAGCACAGGCACAGGGAATGGAGTAAAAACCTCAGAGAACGTAGTAAAAACCATGAAATGCCATAAAGGGTAAAAACACCGGGGGAAAAGTGAGCCATTCTTCAGAAGAAAGGAAAGAAGGCTGTCTTAATTCCAGGAGAGAAAGGGCTATTTTTCAAGAATAAAAGGCTACCTCTGCCACTTGCGTAGAGAACGCAGCTGTCACTTTTCCATGAGGCCAGTCATTCTAGCCCAGATCAGTTTCTCTGTAATTCCTCTTTATCTGTTTTTGTTTGTTTCATTTCCTTCATTTCTATCTTTTATGTCCCTTACTGTGCTTCCTGTGGTAACTATTCCCACTAGTGCTTCTTGTAATTTAGCTTTTATTTCTGAGATACTTTTGCCTTTTTCTTTAGTGTTTTCCTGTGTCTTTCCGTTGCTTTCTCCCATTGTTCAGTTATAACTCAAAGTGATTTAATCACAATTTTTAAATGTCTTCTTTTTTTTTTAGTTTAATGATTTCATTTTTTATTTTCCATTAATACGAGGGTACATACAATTAGGTTACATTGTTTGTGTTTATAAGGTAATGTCCAAGTTGTAGTTGAGTCCTTCATCCAGGAAGCGTGCCATGCTCCCCTACATTGTACCAGTTAATTAAGTGGGAACTTACTGAACCCTCTTCCCCCTTCTTGAGTTTAATTGTGTTTTTTTCTCATGTGGGACTGTAGTTAATCTATAGTTTCAATTTAGTATTAAGTACATTGAATGGCTGCTTTTCCATTCTTGAGATACTTACTTAGGAGAATGTTCTCCAAATCCTTCCAGGCAAATACAAAAGGTGCAAAGTCTTCCTTTTTATGGCTGAATAGTATTTCATGGCATACATCTACCACCGTTTACTAACCCACATTTGGGTTGATGGGTACTTGGGTTATTTCCACATCTTTGTGACTATGGATTAAGCTGCTATAAACATTCGAGTGCAACAGTCCTTATGGTAAAATGATTTTCTTCTGAATAGATACTGGGATATAATGGGGTTGGGGGAACAAAGGGAAGGTCTACTTTTAGTTCTTTGAGGATTCTCTAAGTGTCTTATTTTTGCATTGCTGTGTCTTCATAGATGCAATTGTATTGTTAGAATTTTCTCCTTTTTTGACAGCTTTAATGAAGTATAATTCATATACAAGTGGCACATGTTTAACATGCACAATTTTCTGAGTTTGAACATATGAATAAACCCTGATACATCACAGTCAAGGTAATCAACACATTTATCACCTCCAAGAGCTCTCCCCGTGTCTTGGGTATGTGTGTCAGAGCACTTTATGTGAGTTCTGCCACCTTAACATTTTGAAGTATACAGTACTGTATTGTTAACAAGAGGCACTACGTTGTATAGCAGATCTCTTTTAAATCCAGCCTAAAATTGCTGCATTACAATCTTCTGTTTCTGATGACATTTTTTGGGTGAGTTTTCTTTGGCTCCTGAGAAGCTTCCTTTATGTTTTTTTCTCCTCATAAAGTGTCTCTGAACAAAAGCTACAGTTTTTCTATTGTTTTATTATCACATTTAAGTGCATTGGACTTTCCAATCTAGGTATTAGTAGAAGGATCTCTGCAAGACAGAGAGGGGTGAAGGTATTGTGTAATTTATTAGTGCTGTTGTAGCAAACCCAAACTCACTGCAGAGATGTGTTGTCTTAGCATTCTAGAGGCTAGAGGTTTGCATGGCTGTGTGGGCACCGCCTGCACTCTGGCCAGTGCGGGGAGGAACTCTTTCTGCCCTCTTCTCATCTCACAGCTGCCATCGATCCTCAGTGTGCCTTGGCCCCCAACCTCCGCCTCTGTCTTTCCGCGGTGGTCCTTACTGTGTGTATCTGTCTCTGTGCCCAGATTTTCCTTTTCTTATATGGATAGTCCTCAGACTGGATTTGAGAGCCACCCTGATGCAGTGTGACCTCGTGTTGATGCCGTTCTCCAGGCCTCTAACTCCAAACACGGTCCCATTCACAGTTGGGGGGAGTCAGGACTTCGAAATATTTTGGCTGGGGTGGGGCAGGGCACAATTTAACCCTTAGCAGGTTATTTGCTGGTTTCTGCTCAGGGGACACCTTTCCCATTGATATGGTATTGAATGCTTTCTTTAATATATCCTGTGGGCTGTATTTCCTCTGATTCTGAGTCCTCTGTATTTCTCCCAGGTTTTTTCCCCCCTTTCACGGCAGTCTCTTGCAGATACTGCCTGTGTGGTCCAAGGTCGTCTCTGCTCTTTCAGTACTGGTCGCCTTTGATCTGTGGACTCAGCTCACTTTCCACACTTTGTTTCCCCAACATCCCAAGGTTTTTTCTCTAGACTGATTGTTTTTATGTCTTAAATGGCAATTGGGTGGGGGTGGGATGGGGGGAAGATTTCTCACTGCTGTTTCTTGATTTTTTTCAGTACAATAGTCCCAAATACCTTGCACTTCCTTGTGACCCCTTTGTTGCTTCCCCTGACAATTCTGCTGGTCTTTGTTGTTTCTCCCTAATCTGCACATAATTTGAAATTTGTAGAGTTTTTCTGTCATCTCATTTTATTGAATTTATAAGTATTGGATATTTATTAAATTGCCAGTTTTCTATACAGATTTGGTCTCTTTTCTGTGATTTTTGCTTTCAGAAATCAGCTATTGGCCTAATTATTGTCCTTGTACCTTTTGGTTTTATTGACATTGAAGTAAATTTTAGTGATCTATATTTTTATCAAATGTGTCTAAGTGTTTATCATTTTTATTTTCTTTTGGGGGCGTTCATTGAATTTCGTATTTCAGAGTTCACATCTTTTATCTGTTCTCAAAGGTGGTTAGCCATCGTTCCTTTTGATATTAAGGAGATCAGAAGAAAAAAACCTAAGGTGATCACAGGTGAAATTCACATCCACTTTATATCTTTTCCTGCATCTTTGATTGAGTATTAGACTGTCTTACTCTTTCCTCTGTTTTTCTTAAGCCTCCCTTCCTTTTTTTCGTAATTTTGTGTGTGTGTGCTGTAGCTGTTAAGCTTGAGATTCCACGTCACAAATACTCTCCTTGGTGCTTTGATCCTGCTATTAAATGCCTTTATTCAGTATCAAATCTTAACTGTTTATATCTTATTTTATAAAATTATACAGGCTTTTTCAAACATTTATGTTCAAATTTTATACTTTTCTCTTATTTTCTTATTCATAATAATTTCCATTTTGGTGTTCAAATATGGTAAACTTATTATTATTTGTGTGATGTATTACAATGCATGCTTTGTGGGTTAGGTAGATTGCATGTTAATTTTCTTAGTCTCTGAAGGTGTCTACTCTCTTTAGTATTTTGTTTTTCATTATGAGCTCATGGGCCTTTCAAATATAATTCTGGAAAATTATTTGAAACCTATGTTTAAATTGCAGGTTGCAGAAGATTTTTTATTTTTTTTATTTTTTTTTACTATTGTACGAATCTAACCCTGCATGCTAGAATACATGTAGCTTAAAGACATTTTGTTCAGCAGTTTTTTTCAGCAGTTATTCTATACTGGAAGGGTATGTAAATTCCATTTCATTTATTTTATTTATGTATTATCACTTTAATTTTTTTTCTTTTTTTTCGCAGTTTTTGACTGGGGATGGATTTGAACCCGCTACCTCCGGCATATGGGGCTGGGGCTTACTCCTTTGAGCCACAGGTGTCACCCTATCATTTTAATTTTGGTCCTTCAACAAGCTCATTTTTCTGTGTGTGTGAAATGAAGGCAATGTAAAATGTATAAGACAGAATATCCGGTGGTTACACTTCTTCACTTACATGTTAGACATATATTCTCTTTAGGAAAAAAGATACGGTAGGGGTTATATCCTTGTAAGTAACAATGGGAGGACACTGAGAAAGAAAAAAACTAGATCAAAGACTCACAGCAAGTCACTTGTTGGCAGACACATCAAAAATCTCTGCTCTGCCTACACCTAGGATGGTGTTCTTCGTCATCCTAATTTTACGTCCTATTTATTCTGTGTGGACTTTGTATCTGACAGTTTTTTTATATCAGAGATTGCAGGAAAAACTCTCTGCTGTTTGAAACTGTTGACGAAAGCTTCTTTATACTTCTAAAACTTCTGTTATTTCAGAGATCTTATTAGACTTTGAGGTTAGAGTCTCACAAGGTCTGGGGGGAAAAGCAAAAAATCTTGTAACTATTACTGTCAGTGTCTTCATTTTCTGTCTTAGAAAAGTACTCAATTACTCTCTAATTGACACTAAAATAAAACAAAAACTAAATAAAAAAATTCCCAGTGACCTTTACCAGTATGGCTAGTGGACAGTGGCACTATGTGGCTTTAGTGTCCAGCCCAAATGAAAGGCCGTGGAGCACTCACGAGCTCTGTGGTCATGCGGGGCTGCAAATCACGGGTCTTCAAGGGATGCCCACATCCAAGTTGGATTCTCATGCTTTATTCAAAACACTAGTCTATGAACTACTGTTAAAATTGGATGGCAAGTCAGTGTGGGTCACAGCAAGGTGCAGAACTGTGGAACCTGAAGCAGCCGTTTTCTATTTTCTGTTTCTATAGATTTGATAGTCGCTCTGTGAATTCATGCATCCAGAAGCTTTTATGCTCACACAGATTTGAGGAGGTTATAAAAACAGCACATACGACTCTGACATTCAAAGTGACTGTACATCAGAGGCACAGAGACCCCTGCAGCTCTTGTCATGAGGTATACGGTGAACATTCACCAAAGAGCTCTACTTTTATCTGTGCAAAATGCCAAGTGAATTTTTAAGTGCACACACAAATGTGGCTTCCAAGGCTAATCATAGCAGATCAGAAGGTACTAACGATTTGCCTTCTCGTCCATTTCTCTTTTCCCTTGGAAAATGGAAAGATGATCAAAAATCAATTTCTTGTTTCACTTTTTTTACTTGAAATATCTTTCCTTAAACTTTGGAGAAGCTCTTGTTTTTCTAATATCTATCTTAGCATGATTCTGAGAACCACCCTTATGCAGGTAGGATTTTGCTTGCTTTTGTTGCTGTCTTTTGCAAATCTCAAGAATATTTTAAAAAATCTTTGATACTTAGTGAAGAAAACAAATGGGACTGTTATTGTCCAGACTCCCATTGTTTGTTCCTCTGCAACTACTCTCAATCCACTCAAAACAATCTTTCACTGCCACGGTAACTATGGATATAATTATGTTATCCTTTTTTTTTTTTTTTTTTCGGTTTAAAATGAACAAACTTCACCAAATAAACTTTTATTTATTGCCCTTGTAAGATGAAATAGCCACTCATTTCTTTTCCTTTAAACCATTTTACTGACGGATGACTGACATATGAACAGCTGTGCATATGTGTTTATTTTATGTGTACACCATGGTGAATTTGGAGGTAAGTATACACCCATGGAATCGTCAACATAGTCTATGCCATAAACCCATCCATCACCTCCAAAAGTTTCCTCTTAGCCTCCTGTAAATGACTATTATTTAGTGATAAGAACACTTAAGAACTGTTTTTTTAGCAAATCTCTAAGTATATAATATAATATTTTTAACTATAGCCACTGAGCTGTTCAGTAAATCTCTACTTCTTATTTATCTGGGTATCATAAATTCACTATCTTTGAAATATCTTCCTGTCTCCGCACACCTCCCCCATCCCCTGGCAACCACATTTCACTCTGCTTCTATGAGCTCAACTATTTTAGATCCATCAAGTAAGTGGCATTGTGTAGAGTCTTTTGTGTTTGGCTTATTTTCACTTAGCAAGATGTACTGCAGATTCAGTTGTGTTGTTACAAATGGCAGAATTACCTACCTTTTAAAGGTTGAATGATAATTCATTGGGTGTATATGCTGTATTTTCTTTATCATCTACGAATAGACATTTATATTGCTTACATTTGTTTTTTTGATGACTCGAACTTCTATCATTGAGTTAGCCTTCTGTAGCCATGGGTTCTGCCTTTGGAAAAACTGTGGATGGTGCATCTGTACTGAAGTGTACAGAGGTTGTTGGTTTTTTTTTTTTTTTTTTGTCAACAACTATTTACAGAGCTTTTTTTTTTTTTTTTTTTTTTGACAGTCTTAGTTGCCCTGAGGTAGAGCACTGTGGAATCATAGCTCACAGCAACCTCTAACTCTTGGAGCTCAAACGATCCCCTGCCTCAGCCTCCCCAGTAGCTGGGACTACAGGCACCTGCCACAATTGCCTGCTGTTTTTAGATATGGCTCTTGCTCTTACTCAGATTAGTCTCAAACTCCTGAGCTCAAGCAATCCACCAGCTTCGACTCCCAAAGTGCTAGGGTTACAGGTGTGAGGAACCACACCCGGCTTTACATAGTATTTATATAAACACCCTAATATAAGCATATTGTTATATATGCCCTTTTATGTAAGCACCATAGCACCATTTTATATAAAGGACTTGAGCATGTATAGATTTTGTTATCTGTAGGTGTTGGGAGGAGTGGGTGTCCTGGAGCTGGATGCCAAGGGATAGCTGTATCTTTTGAGGAGTCTTCAAAAGATTCATGGCAAATACATGTGAAAGAACTATACATGGATTTCAAAAGTTTTTGTGCCCAAATAAACCCGCACTAACTTCTTATAACCTAGTTGAATGGGATCTAGTTGGAGGCACTGAGAAGGATGAGATCGCCATTTGAAAAGAGACCCTATCAGAGCAACATGAATTCTGCTAAAACTGAAGGAAAAAATGCCAAATGTATGGTGAACCAGGGATGATAAAATGGTGAAATTAATGCTTTACATTTTACAAAATGTTCATGGATAACTTGTTTTCAGAAGGAATGAGCTGGTGTTGAGGATGAAGCCCACAGTGGCAGACCCTTTACATCAATTTACGAGGAGAAAATTAATCTTGTTTGTACTTTAATTGGAAGGCCTGATGACGAACAGCACAAACAATAGCCAACATCACGGGCACTCAACTCTAACAGAAAAATCAAAGTTGAGGGAACTTTCCACTTGTTGGGTGCCGAAACCAGGCACTTAGGTCAGCTGCAGAGCAGAGCAGAGTTTTCAGTGGAAGTTTAAAACAAGTGTGATCAAGATTCTGAAGCATTTTACTTGTTGACTTTCTGGAGGGCCAAAGAACAAAAACATCCGCATATGATGAGTGTTTTGAGAAAGTTAGCTAAAGCCTGAGGAGAAAAACATCTGGGAAGCCTCCCCAGAGAGTCTTCCTGTGCCACGACAATGCTCCTGCCCCTCCCTCTTGTCAAACGCTGACAATTCTGTGAGTTTCGAAGGCAAATCCTTTGGTATCCACCTATAGTCCTGATTTTGCTCCTTCTGACTTCTTTGTGTTTCATAATCGTAGAAATACCTTTAAAAGTACCAAATTTCCTTCAGTTAATAATGTAGAAATGACTGCATTGAACATGGTTAGACTCCCAGAACCTCGTTCTTTAGGGATGGACCAAATAGCTGCTCTTGTTGCTTTCAAAGGTGTCTTGAACTTGAAGCTTATTTCAAGAAATAAAGTTAATTTTTAAAAAATTTTTATATTTAAACTTGTTTTTTCCAGAAACTTTTTGAAATCTTATATTTCCTGGGCATTTCCTTCCCATTCTCAGATCTTTCTAATAGTGACTTTGCAGTTCTTCTCATCCCCGACAGAGCTCTTGGGAGGAAGCTATGCTATTTCTTTCATGTGGAGTACCTTTAGGTAAACCCCTCTTTGCTTAGAAAACTCTTACAGCTTTATTAGGAAAACTTTCGTTTTTCTCCAATGTAGTATGTCAGAGACTACCACACTCTTTTTCCCTACCACATTTTGTTCAAATTTTTGTCATCGATCTTCCTCTGTTTTCATATTGCATACTTCCTGTCACTTTGTTCCCTCCACTGTCATAAATGACTTTATGACAGGACCTGTACCTTAACTACATCTTCCAGGGTGCTTTTCAGTATATAGCAAGGATATGGTACACATATGAAGCCTGATTATCCTAATTGAAATCTTTACTCCAAAAATGAAGAGTTTAGGATTGATTTAATAATTAGTGTCCATATATACACATGCAGAAATGCAAAAAAGGCATATGGTGAAATCAGCTGTGTACCTATAAAGCTACCAATATCAATGGCAGAATCATTCACTAACAATTATTTTCAATTGGAATGGCTTTTAGGTTAGTAGAACAAGAGAAATGTTGCTGTTTTAATTCTCACTTTTGTTTGGCCTAGTCAGTTTGGTTGTTTAGCCAATGTGGAGATATTTGCTTAATTACTGATTTCTTCAAAGGTTAGAGAAAGTTGGCAATTATGCAGTCTTTTCCTCACGTGCTTGCTACCGTGTGAGAAATTGTGAGAGTAAGGCCTAAATCCAACTCTGCCGTGCCTGTTTATAAGTGGGCAGGACACAGTCAGATGCCAAGCACAGGGAGGGTTCACTCTGTGCTCCAGGTATTTCAACTAACGCCTTGCACAGAAAGCCCAGGAATGCAGATGCAACTGTGTCTATTGGCAGGACTGGCCAAGCTTATAACTGAACCGGATCATTACACCTCCATGGACTGGAGGGAGGCAGAACTCTGAACATAGAAGGCTACTCAACGGTGTTGTTTTCTGTTGAAGGCATTTTTTTTGCTATTGAACGCTTCCAGCCCCAATTCCTTGATTGGGCTTTTAAAAATATTAACTAACATTTGCAAGCGAAACCATTTGTCCAGAAGTATTATTAACATAAACTATCACACATTTAATATAAAAATATTTTTTATAATCATTATTTTAACCCTGTGTCATTCTCCTGTTCATTTCTGCATCTCATTTTAACTCGAGAACTTCTGTATCAGGGGTGATAACAAAATCAGAAAGACAGTTCCTCTGTCTTAGCTCTCATGTTGTATACAGATTGCTCAAAGTATGGGTTTTGACCTTTTGGCATTTTTAGATTACATGTAATCTGACTCATTTTGTACCTAGAGCTCAGGCATCCTTTATACAAGTCCTTGCCAAATCTGCAGGATGACTGCTCTAACTTTCTGAATCTTTTCTATTGCTGTAGTTATCAGGGAAGTAACAGTTTTGTGTCCTTGGAAATTAATGTCCATATGTAGAGAACATTTTCAGTCTACCTAAAAATGTCTCCCATGATTACAAAAAAGCGCTTTGTACTTTATAAAATAAATTACACACATTGCATAGTTTATTTAAATAAACTGTTATGCAGACAATATAAATATATTCTTTACTGCCTTATGCAGTTCTCACTTGGAATCAATTAGTGGCTGGAATCTTTAAAGTTGTTTATCTCTCTCCCCCTGGCATTTCTATAATTATTATGTGCATTTAATGGCCATTTATAGGGATATTATAAAAACAGAATCTGCTTATTTGTAAAACAAAGTATTTGTTCTTCAATCATTTGCCAAATGTGTACAAACGTGATAAAGAGAACATCTTGAAAGTCTAATGCTCTTTAAAAGAGAAAAAATATTCCATTTGAGGTTTGCTGGAGAAAATGAAGAATTTAAGTTTTGAACACATTGGTTTTTTTGAGTATGGAAATCACTATATAAATCCCTCTTGGAAAAAGTAAAATATGAAATTAGAAATATTACTCAGCTTTTAAGCAGAGAAACAAATTTAATTACAAGGAAAGTTTAAAAAAAAAACTCACAAACCTAAAGTATCTTTGTTTAGGCACCATGTCATGTATTATTTATGTCAACAGAACTGATTAAATACCCATGTTGCGAGGCAGAGGACATCTGTTTAAAAGTTTAGAAGTAGTCTCTTTATGTGTAAGATTTAACTCCGAGAGATTAAACTGTAGATTATTTATGTTGGAAATTCAGTACTTTAAAAAAAATTCCCTCAACCTTTTCTTTCTCTCAAATTGCTTTATTTATGCCATGAAGGTTTAACCTTTAGAGCTTAAGTGTTTCCAAAAATATATGTATTTGCTTTGTTGGAGAAAAAAAAATGTATCCAACCATAACGTGATTTTCATTAAAGTTTAAATGATAGATTGAAAAATAAAGGTAAAAATTTATAAAGCCCAAACATAACCATGAATTTTGTTTATGTTTTGACAGTTGTCTGAAGGATTCAAAGTCTAAATATATAATAAGTACAGCATGTCCTTGGAAAATGTCCAACATCCTTTTGTTATAATGTTGTTGAGAAAGTTGAGTTTGGGCTGAGACCACGGTCAGCGAGAAGTTGCTGGCACATTTTCCCCACTTCTATGTGGGTTTTCTCTTTCTCATTAAAATACCAAAAAAAGGCCCAAGATAAAACACACGTGAACAAGTACAATAATGACATAAAGATGAAGACTTAACAAGGTTCCCCAAGTGAAAGCTAATCATCAAATTTTTTGCAGGATCTGGGAGAAAATAGCCAATGTAGATAGACAATGAAACGCAATTAATGGATCACAGCACTGCCCCTCTGCTTGAAAAATACCAGACATGGCTGAGTATTTGTCCTTCTGTTTACATAATGGCTTAGGAGGGTCAAAGAACCTGGATGTTCCTACGTGGTATTGTTTCATGCCAGAGTTTGGTTCCCCTTGTCTTGACCAGGCTTCTAATTAGCATTTCCCTTTCAGCATGCACTAAGTGATTGCAACTCTAGTCAAGGAATTGGAGCTCTGAATCTTGAGTGTTAGTCCACGTAGTATTGCTGTTTAGCAATACTGTGATGAAAATGGTACAGAGAGAGGCTCATGGAAGTATTTCTTAAGACATGAATATGACTTTGGGGCAGACTGTTCCTAACACTGCTACCTACGCATTGATCTAAATCAGATCTCCATTTGTGCACTGTTTTCTATTTATTATTTATCACCAAGTCTATATATCACTCTTTGATGTACCATTATAAAAACATGCCTATTTAGAAGCAACAATCTATCTTCATCACTATACTCAAAAATGAACAACTTTGCATGTCTCAAGGTTTAAATACTTGATATATTATAAACAGTGATTGTAGATTTAAAAATACTGTACAACTTATAAAAGCATGGAAAGTTTTAAAATTAATGAGGCATATTTATACCCTCTTAGCTATTATATATACATATATATTTTGTATATATTCTGTATGTATATATAATAGTTAAGTGGGTATAAATAGTTAAGTGGGTATATATATATACTTTTTTTATTTGAGTTGGTCTCACTCTGTCTCCCAGGCTACAGTGCCATCATGCCGTCATAGATCACAGCAACCTCAAACTTTTGGGCTTGAGCAATATTCTTGCTTCAGCCTCCTGAGTAGCTGAAACTGCAGGTGTATACCACCATGCCCAGCTAGTTTTTGTAGTTGAGACAGGGTCTCACTCTTGTTCAGGCTGGTGTCATACTCCTGAGCTCAAGCAATCCACCTGCCTCAGCCTCCCAAGTGCTAGGATTCCAAGTAATATATTCTCAAGCCATTAGGAAGCTCTTCAGTTTATATAACTGAGAGCACTTAGGAAATGTCTCCATTCTATATTTTATGTTGTTACAAGATCTATACATTTTTCTTATTATTTTTGTTACCAAAATTCGGTTGCTGAACTAAACAGTAAAGTAGAAAAAGAAGATTTTAAAATACATAAGCCACTTTTTAGTATATTTCTTTGACTGTCTCACCATCTGCATGACATTAAAAAATTTCATTTCCCAATTAATGCTTGCTAAAATGAAACGAAGCATCCTTGTCCTTTAATAGCTGTTTATATTTGATGAGATCTGTTGGAATAAGACATGAAAGTAAAGCTAGAAGGTGCATTTAAAATTATAACTGAAATATTAATGATGACCTGGGTAATTAAATAGAAACAGAATGACCATTATTAAAATCTATTTGCAAAACTTATAATGTTATGATGACTTCCCAGTGAGAAAGAACATATTTCCATAAATTCTATGCCCTGTTTTGAGAAAAAGATTTTTCCTTGGCTGGACATAGTGGCTTATGATCTCAGGACTCTGGGAGACTGTGGTGGGGCAATCACTTGAGGCAGGAATTCAGGAGCATGGACAATATAGCAAGACCCCAGTTCTAAAAATATTAGAAAAAAAAACCCAGTCATGATGGGATGTCTCTGCAGTCCTAGCTACTTAAAAGACTGAGGCAGAGGATGGCCTGGAACCAAGGATCGAGACTGTAGTAAGCTATGATTAAATCACTGCACTCCAGCCCAGGTCACAGAGCAAGATCCTGTCTCAAATAATACATATATATCTATTTATGCACTGCCTTAAAGAAAAAGACATGAAAGTTGGTCTTTAAAATAAATTATCTAGCAGCATCAATTGTAGGAAGAGGTGAGTAGAGCAGCAAGATTCTTGGAATAGTGAAGATAAGAATTATTGACTATGAGAGAGTAGTTGCAGCATCAGTGCAAATAGGAGGGAAAGACTTGCCTGATTTTTGCATTTAGAGCAGCAGTTCTCAACCTGTGGGTTGTGACCCCTTTGTAACAAATGAAAATACACCGTGGCATTAGGAAGGTTGAGAACCACTGATTTAGAGGGAATCAAAAATAATTCCAAAATAATGAAATTGGAAGATTTATGGAACAATTAAGCCATTAATTGATTAATTGGTTTGAAAGATGAAGACTACATGAAAGGTTGACTTTGTAATTTTTTGTATTTTTTTTTTTTTTTTGAGACAGAGTCTCACTCTGTTGCCCTGGGTAGTGCTGTACTGTTACAGCTCACAGCAACCTCAGACTCTCGGGCTTAAGCGATCCTCCTGCTTCAGCCTCTGGAGCAGCTAGGCCCCCACCACAAGGCCCAGCTAATTTTTCTATTTTTAGTAGAGATGGGGTCTCGCTCTTGCGCAGGCTCGTTTCCAACTCGTGAGTTCAGGTGATCCACCCACCTCAGCGTCCTAGAGTGCTGGGATTACAGGTGTGAGCCACCACACCAGAAAGGTTGACTTTGAAAAGATTAAGTTTGAGAGGTGGGAAGGTTGTCACTTGACATGCCCAGCAAGTACTAGAAAAAGCACACCTTATTTGGAGATAAGATTTGATTGCTGAAATTTGAGGGGCACATCCATGTAATAGAAATAGAGGTAATTTACAATGTAGGAGGAGATAAAAGATGTCTCCTGTAAATTAGTAATGTGTTAGATCTTTAGGAGTTAAATTATTGATGTTGTATACATACTAGTGAACTAACAAAGAGGCATCAATTCCAAAATTCTATGATGCCTTTAATATATATATATATGTGTATATGAACATATATGTATATAAATCTGGTATTTTTTTCTTTTTTCTCACAGATAAGTGACTGGGAGTTTTTTTTTTTTTTTTTTGTAGCTAGAGATTAGGCTTCAATTTATATCATACACAAAAAATAAAACAAAACACAACCTATAAAGTAACTGTTTTGAGCCCGTGACCATTTCAGATAAGGGAAACCTGGCTACATGATCACCCAGTAAAAGTAATTGAGTCCTCATAGGAGAATAGAGAAAATATTTTGAAGTGACAATATTTGAAGAAATTATTAGTGAAATCTAATTTGATAGGAATCCTGGCTAGGAGGCCTGTTTGGACCACACAGCCTAAGGAAATGACCAAGCATAGTGAAAACCATCTCCCTGAGCCAAGGAGGGAAACATCAGAATTCCTGGTTTACGAATGGGCTAGAATTTGCCAAAAGCAAGGCCCTTCACAGAGGTGATATCCCGAAGTGCCCCCATACTTCTTTGTCACAGGTTCTGAGATGGCCCATTTGCAGCGTGTGACTCTGTGAGGCCTACAGTATAGTTCCACAGAGCTGAAAGCTGCGTGTGGACAGCAGAGGTTTTCAGGCCCCCAGAAAATGAGGGTCAGATGAAGAGAGTTTCTTGATTACTTTAGACGTGCAATTAAGACGTTAGACGTGCTCAGTGATTCTATGTTGTAAGCAGCTGAGAGATGAGGAGGGGAGAAGGAATAAAATAGGCTGAATTTGGCACAATTGGGAATTGAGACTGGGAGAAATGAATTAGGGAAGAGCAGCTATGTTAAGACTGCAGAATATTCACATTTTGGAAGTCAGCCTGTGACCTAGACTAAGAGATAGACTGTAGGACTAAAGATTAACTTAGATGAACTTTAAACCAGCCAACAAAATCAAGTGGATCAATCTGTAATTTAACTTCCTGGAAAAAAAGAAACACACTTTATAAAAAGCTAACTATAATCCAGAAATCATGTAACAGGATGTCTAACAGGCAATCGTAAAACTGTTAGACTTTTTAAAAAGAATGAAAATATGACCCATAATCAAGAAATGCAATAGTCAGTATAAGTCACAAGATAACCCATATTGTGAAATTATCAGTGACAGAATTTACACATCTCTCTTCATATAAATGTGTAAAATGAAAAGTTTATGATGAACTTAAGACTTGAAGGCTGCAAGGTAAAGGATGAATAATACAATACATAAATAAATTATTCAAACTGAAGAAAAAATGTTTAAAAAATGAACATTTCTATGTTGACATTTGGAACAATGTCACATATTTCATATAAAAGTAATTGAGTCCTCGTAGGAGAATAGAGAAAATATTTTGAAGTGACAATATTTGAAGAAATTATTAGCGAAATCTAATTTGATAAGAAAAAACCCTTCAACATACAGACCCAATGGTTCAGTAAAACTCAAGCAGGGAAATACAAAGCAAGCCATGCCTGGCTACATCAGAATCAAAAACAAGAACACATCTTATAAGCATGTGGTTAAAAAGGACACTATTCTTACATTGGAACAATGATAATAATATCCCTTGATGTGGCTTTGGAAATAAAGGCAAAAGAAAATGAAATAATAAGTTCCAAGTGTTAAATGTAAATCCAATATTCTGTGTCCAGTGAGAGAACCCTTTAAGCATTATGAAAAAACAAAACAAAACAAAACAAAAGAGAGTTTTCATTGCCAATTTACCTGTATTGTAGAAAATGCTAATGAGAGTTTTTCCCAAGATGACAGGACACCCAAAGGGAGCTCATTTCTGTCATCAGCAGGGAAGGAAGAGCAACATAAAAATTAAATACCTGGATAAAAGTTAAAAAACTGCTTTTTCATTATTTTTACTTTCTAAATAGCCAATTAATTATAAAAAGGTAATTGTGTTACATTATTATGGAAGTTATAATACATATGAATATAAAATATTTGACAATAGCAAAAAGGACAGGGTACGTGTGAAAGAACATTCACTACTGGGCTTTTGAAGTGTTACACAAAGTGGTATAATGTTAATTCCAAGTAGTTTATAAATGCTAGTAATGAATTTTATAATCCTTACAGTGACAACTATAGAATAATTCAAAAGCTCACAAGCAACTAGAAAATAAAATGGAACATAAAAATATATTCAATTATCCATGATTATTTATCTGAAATATTCAAAAATATTAGCTAGCAGAGACTATTGGAAGTTTTAGGAGAATGGCCCAATAATATATATTTTACCTTTATAAAATGTATATTTTTATTATGGCTGCTTCTCTAACTCTGATTCTCAACTTAAATAAACTTATTTGTTAGAATTGTGATGAAGTTATCGCCTGTTATGACTTTGAGTTGCTTGTTTTATGTTCAATTTTTAGTCATTGAACATTCAAAAATGCCATTTTGGTATGTAGGTGGTCAAATGTGATAATATATTTATTCTCCTTTTAATACCATATATTGATCAATATTTGAATTCCTAGAATAGACTAAATTAGGAATAAATTGTTTAAAGTATTCCTGGTCCCAGGTAAGAAAGAATAAACTAAAATATTCTATATCTTCACTATATTTTTCAGATTTCACTTACTACTATTTTATCAGTTACATAAAGGCAATATGCTATTTTTAATTTTATCTCTTTGGCAAATTTTAATGTGCATCAGATACTCCTAGGACTTATCAAGAATATGGGTTTTGAGACCCAGAGAGTTTATGTGAGGTCGGTTATGTCTGTTTATGTTAGCAGGTCTTGCCTGAGCCATGGGAATCAGTGCCTATGCTCAGCAATCCAGGAAATGTAAGGAGTCCAGAGGCAACTTTTAGGAAACTGGGAATGCTTTGGTGTAGTTGAAGGAATGTAAAATTATTGTTCTTTAAAGTTAAAAGGAGTTCACTTTAAGACTGTTTAGTTATGGGAATTCTCTAAAGAGTATTGGAATTATGACTCCACATCTCTCTCTTATTCATAGGTAGGTTTTCACAAGTCAATATTGGTAAATTTTTACTAATTTAATTCAGGCATTCAGGCATTAAGTTAATGTTATTAACTTAAACATACAAAGTAATTCTTTCATTCTCTGTCCCTTACATCTATCACCAATTAGCCGCTGGTGGTCCTAAATCTGTGAATGTGCACTTTTCTTATATTTCACTTTATGCTAGCTAGTGGTTTAATATTTCCAATGGTTCTTTTAAAAACAAGCTCCTCAATATATTAATCCTTTCTCTATGTACTACGGATAAAAATCATGCTGTGTTTTTTCTGTACCTGGTGCACCATGAGAAATTCTAAAGGAAGAAAATTTCCAATTACATTTCTTGTATATCCCAACTCATCTCTAATGTCTGTGGCTTATTAAAATAAAGTGTATTAAAATGTTGACAAAACATTTCAATGTGAATGTTTAAACAAATTAGCTGAAAAAAATTCTAGAAGCAGCTGTTTCTCTTATACTATACTAAATTAAAGTGTTACATTTAATTTTTCCTACAGAAAGCAAACTCTCTAAGGTGCTACATTTCATCACCTTTCTTTATCTTAATATATTTCAGACTTTCATCCAATATCTCATTTTAAAAATATGAAAATGGATTTATTTTTAGAAAACTCTATTTTCCATTTTCTTTTGCTTTGTCAGTTAGCAGTTCAAAAAATTTTAATTTGCCATAATTTTGTCCAATTTGTTAGGATTCGGAATTATTACATTTAATATAATCTGAGGTATTTGACAAAGAAAACTATGATAGAACATTAAAATTGAAAAGAGCTCATGGGAGATGGGAGACAGAAGGCAGCTGTCAGTAAAAATTATCAACTATAGTAAAAATTATAACTTCACATTAAATATTCAGAAATCAGTGAATAACTTTCAATATTTTGAGAGTGCCCAAACTGATTAGCATGTGCTGGGAAAAGAGGTAAATAGTTAGAAAACAGAGGTTCAAGTTTGCTACTATTCCCTGGACTAAACTGAAACAAGGCACTTGGATTCCATCCTCAATGAATATTTATAAATTCCTTGCTTCACTTAATTACTGTGAAGAATTTTTAAAGATCATATAAGAAGACCAATTTAGCACAAGGGTTAAACCCTACCCTTTATTCAAATTCTGTTTATTGAGTGCCTGCTATGGATAAGACTCTCTCCTATCTTGATTGAAGTCTATGTGCTGTATCACTTCAACTCCTCCTTACGACAGTGATGGCTTTTTGTTTGCTTGTTTCTTCCTTTTGGATAATTTCTTCTTCTTGCTTTTGAGCAAAGGTTTATAAAGAGTGTGTGTTTGTGTTTTAGAAAGAAAATCACATTTCCACAGGTGTTTAATCAATCGTCATTACTCAGAAGTCCCATAATGAGTCAGCATAGAATGTTCTTATTAACTACTTAGATAATGGTACTCTCCTACTTAGAATACTATAGTTGCTCTATTTCTCATGTAGAATTAATTCTAAATCTGTAATTTGATTCTCTTTTTTAACCCTATTTCCCAATAGTCCAATCTGTGATTATCTTACCTAAACCACATTCCTTTCCCCCCAATAATCCTTCAGCTCTTTCCGTCTGTTCTGCTTCCTTTCCTGAGCAGGTTCCTGTATTGAAATTCTTCCCCAGACTAGCTTGTATCCCTTTTCCCTTTCATTTCCATACTTGTTCAGAATATTTAAAAGAGAATATAATTTTTTTTTTCTTTCTAAAATACTGGACAGTTTTTGGTTACTTTATGGCGTTAATAAGCCTTTAACTTGTGTTATAATTATTTACATGTGTTGTTTGCTTTATTATGTTGTATGTACAAAAGACAGGTGCAAGGGCTTGGTCCTGTACATGTTATATGCTTCTTCCTCATTTCCATTAATATAAATCTTTCTCTTTTCCCCAATTATATGTAAAGATGTTCGGCATTAGAGTGTAGAATGTAATTACCATAGTATTCAAGGAGGTCAAACAGATAAGCAGGAAAATAGTTAGCAAAAAGTTTACAATTTTAGTTAAGATAATCGTAAACTCTGCAAAATTAAAACAGGAATTATTTGATCATAATTAATAATATTCTTTGGCTGCTTTATCAAAAATTTATTTGCATACTATAGTGTTAGAGAAACAGAAATGAGAATAGTTTGCCTGCTGGAGTTAAGCAGGCTGAGGGCAGGGACGTGACCTAGTATAATTCCTCTTGTGTCCCCACCAACTAGAACAAAGCATAAAACACACAAGATGCCAATCGTTTTGAATGAATATTAACTATCAATCAAATCCCACAATTCTAGCAATGAAGTTGGGCAAAAAGGATGGTCTTGATGGGCAATTAAGTGCAAAAATTGATAAGACTTTGCCATCGATTGGGTGTGTAAGTTTTGTAAGAGAAAGAGTTTAAAGCTGAGTCCTTAATTTTTAGCTTGGGCATATTTACTAAATATGCTGGTGAGTCCTGGAGAAAATACTCATTTATGGAAACAAAAAGAAAACAGTTTTATACAGTTTTTGTAGTTGAGGTGTTGGGATACAGACAGGTGACAGATATTAAGTAAAAATAATGAGAGAGGTAGGATAAATCAGAGAAACACATAGAGTTACGGAAGCCAAGGGATGACTGATTTGAGAAAGATGTAATTAACTACTTCAAATGCTGTTAAGATAACAAATAATAAATTTTTAAAAGTATTCTTTAGATTATCCATTTTGGATATGTTAACAATTCCTGAATTCACGGGAACATTTCAATGCTAGAAGCGTGTTAGTGGCTACAAGGCAGATTTATACGGTAGGTTGAGGAGGTAGCAGGGCCTTTAAAAAGGTGAGTAAGTAAAAATGAGACCTTTTGGGTGAGCCCTAAAATGATGTGACTGGTGTTCAAAGACACACAGAGACGGGGGTGGGTGGATGGGTGTGTAACCACGCAAAAGGCAGCAATGGGGCAGGGTTGCCATCTGCAAGTTGAGGAGAGGAGCATCAGAGAAAGCGACCCATCTGCCACCTTGATCCTGGACTTCCCGTCTCTACAGCTGTGCCAAAATAAATGTCTGTTGTTGAAGTTACCCCGTCTGTGGTATTTTTGTTGTGGGATTCCTGGGAAAAAAGGAAGAGTTGCAGATGGATGTACACGGAATTAAAGACATATGTTTCTATCTGATACCTTCTTTGTTTCCAGTGATGTAAAGTAAAATTTCTGTAGCAATTTAGTGATGCAATTTCTTACACTCTGCTCTGTTACCAGCTAGAATTCATTAGGGTGGGACCTCATCTATTTTTTAAAAATGTTTTTCTTCATGGCACAGTATGAAGAATATTTTTCTTCATACACGCACGAGGTGTCTGGCATATAGTAGAAACCAAATAGAACATTTATAAGTAGAGGAATAGTTTCTGAACAACAGAAGAATAAAGCTACCTAAGAAACCACAGAGCTTTTTAGACTATCGTTGAAGATTGGAGAAACATGAATTTATAGAGGACCAAATTACAGAGTCCTGTGCTTTTCCCGTGCAATTTAAATTGCCTTAAATGTAAATAAACCTTAATAGAAAAACTGATTTCTCTTCAAGGAGTTCTGTTCCTATTATAATTTTCAAAATTAAAGAATAAAGTTGTAATGAAGATTCAGGTTCAATATTATAATAAAATGTGTCATTACATTTTAATTAAGTAGGTAAAATTCAACTATTCCCTATCCTTTTTCAAAGTCATTTTTATATAACAAAATGCCATGAGACTCTCCTTGAAAAACATGAATAATGGAGATTTAAAGTAATCGTTATAGTTATTATTCATGCAACGTCTGTATGAATTTTCCAGTCTTGTCTACAAATCACAAGGATGAGAATATTTAGGCTTCAATACATTTTAAACATGACAGGAACAGTAAAAGTTTTTCTTACCCAATACGTAGTGGGTCCCATGTAAGAGCTATATAAATCACCACCACCACACTCCTTATCTGATACTTGCACAACTCCATTGTGCTAATATTTTCATCCTTATTTTATACATTAGAAAAGTAAGATGTACAGAGGACAAAGGACTTTGAGTCAGGTCATGCTTCTAAGAATCTGACTGAACCCAGATGTGAATGCAGCTATTTATCTCTGGGTCCCATGCTTAAAATGTTCTTCCAGGAGCTCTGAATTTGGGTCCTATTGTGTTGACAATACCCTAAACTTGAAAGCAATATTCTTTTTTTTCTTAATTGCCTTCAGCATAGGAAAAAGAAGGGATAGTATCTTACATTCTGAGAAAGATAAAGTAGTAACAAAATCATATCACAATTAAAACAGAATAAATTAAGATACATCATGTATATTTTCCTTATTAGATTATTTCGTAAATAGAGATCTCAAATTACTATACTTTGACTCAGATGGTAGAGACAGTGACATAGTTTAGAGAAATTAAAACATTAAACAAAAAAATATAAGCGCAAATGTATAACACAGCAAAGTGATAATATGTCTTTAAAAGCTCTGAAAATTGAAACACCAGTAAGAAAGAAAAAAAAAGATTGGAGATTTTAATTCCATTCTATCCATGATCAATTTAAATGTGAGTGGTACAAACACATCAGTTAAAAGAGAGAAATTATCAGATCATACATCAAAGCAAATTCCCACTGGATAGTGTCTGTAAGAAACCCATTTGAAAATAAAGATATTTGACATAAAGGGAAAGAAAGATCAAACATTAGGTCTGAAGTGCAGCCTAAAATCTATGTCAATTAGATCAGAAGCACCTATTCTCTGCCAAGGTGAAGGAGAAACATGACCTGATGCTTAAAATTGGTGAAAGTGGAACTTGAAGTCAATACTTGATCTTTGAATAGCAGCAAAGCCTCTTTCTAGCTATGTGATTGGGGCAAGTTTTTAAGCTTACTGAGGCTAGCTTTATCATCTGTAAAACAGGGATAATAAATTCTGGCTCACAAACACTTATAGTGAAATTTCAAGGAGATAAATTATGCATAATTTTTACAAGCAGGATGATCATGTAAATTACCATTCAAACCAGGACACTGCTATTAATTATTTCTCCAGGAAACTGGATGTAAACCAAAAATAGCTTAATTATTTTAAGGCACTTTTCTTATAGTTCCAACACCTGAGTCCTTGCTGGTTCTGGTTCTCTGAACACTGCATGTTTATCTTGGCTGTGAACCGTTTCCTTACTTTGTTCTTCTGTATATGTCTCATACATTTTGATTTAATATTAGGTCTTGAGTATACAGGAACAGCAGATACTGAAGTCATCAATATTCATGCATGGAATTGGACCCGTCTGTCCTGAAAGTCTTTAATGTGAGGATGTGTCTGTTTAATCAGGGATCAATCTGGGTTTAGGTTTTGTTTTTGAGGTAATTGTTTTTGGTACAGCATGGGCTACAAATCCCTCAGCATTGGACAGCGACTGCTGTGTATGGCTTGGTTTGGGACCTGGAGCAACACACTGTTTTCCCCAAGGTTCCCACTGCTGCTCCCAGGAGCCTGCCCCCCTGAGCTTTCTCTCTGTGTCCTTTCCCCTTTGCCACACGATAGACCGTGGCTGTGAACTCAGGTTAAGGGCTGCAGTGGAAGGAAGTCTTCACTTCTGCCACCTCAGCCTCAGTCTTAGGCAGACCCTGTGCCTGTGGGCCGCTGCGGTGGGGCTTTCTCAGGTAACCTTTCCTTTCTGTTGTCAATAAATTTCTGCTTTGTACCTATGCAGGGGTCTTGAGTAAGGAGTGTCTGCACTCTCCCGGTTGATAGAGTCAAATGTGGACCTGCTTACCCCATCCTTCCAACCCCCTGAGGCCCCCTAAGACCTGCATCCACCTTAACCCACACACTCACTTCCTTCTCAAGCTCAGCTCACCCACACCTGGCTGGAAATCAAGGCCGATGTTTCCCACACAGAACTTAGACTCTGTTTCTTTTCGCTCACATTTCAGAATCATCTTTCATCTTCAGACTTCGACCGCTCCCTGGTGACAGTAGATCTCTGCTGGCTATTCACGCCAGGTCACAGGCCCAGCTGCTCTCCCCTCCCCGCCCTATACACCTGCTATTATCTGAATGCTGGTGTTCCTCCCAAATTCCTACATTGACATCAGATCACCAATGTGATGATATTTGGAGGGGGAGTTATGAAATCATGAGGGCAGAGCTCTCATCGATGGGATTAGTGGTCTGATAAAGAGACCCCAGAGAGCTACTTGGCCCCTCGCACCACAGGAAAACACAGAGAACCGTTTGCGAGCCAGGAAGCAGCCCCCACCAGACAAAGAATCTGTGGGTGTCTTGACCCTGGACTACCCCAACCTCCAGGACTGTGAGAAATGAATTTGTCTATCAGCCAGCCAGCTTATGGCATCAGCAGCTCAGGTGAACTAGGACACCACCAACAGCAGACGGCTTTTGGTTTTAACCATTTTTCAGAATCATGGAACATTCACTTTGTGCCAGAAGTCAGACGTGTTTTCTCCCCTTTCGTTAGTGGCTTTCAGCTTTGCTTCAAATGAAAAAAAAATGAAGGAAACCTCTGGGAACCCAGCAGAGTTTCTTGCCCGTGTGTCACTGAGTGGGGTTTCATAGGTCTCCTGTTACATCCCAAGTTTTTCTTCTAATCACTCAGTGAGAGGAACACAGAACACAGCAGTGAGTGCATCTGAACTATCTGAGTCACAGGACTCCAGGGACACTAAACTATGCTAGCTCATACTTGACCTTTAAATAGTCATTTAAATTTCAGCTGTTTTTTTATGGTGGCTTTTTATGGTGACTCATCTGCGTCCTGTGTTCTGACAGAAGTGAGACAGTGCATCCCACATCCTTGCTGGGGATCTGCGGGGCCTCTAGAATTGAGTGTACCTAGGTGCTTGATGTTCTCAGTTTCTTATACAAGAAAATTTGTGATTGGAAGTGTCCAGTTTCTTCTGAACCTGTCCGGTTGTTTATAAATTCTACAAGAGTTGCATTATATTCATATTGGCTGTAGAAATTATAGTTATTAATCATTTCACAGTCTCATTAGGGTTAATATTTGCAACTGTGGCATTTTTATACTAACATATCGGATAGGCTTCAACTACATATATTAAAAATTCTGAAAATCATGCTAAAATATTCTTATTTAAATATTCATATATATGTTAAATGTATTAAAACAGCAAAAGTAGTCTTCCTAGTTCCCCAGATTTTTACCTTGCAATGATCTTCATTCATTCCTCAGGATGAAAGTTTTTATCTGGCAGCTTTTCTCTTGTTCTGGAGACTGTCCTTCACCTTTCCCTGCAGTGTGCGTTTAGTAGCAACGAATTCTGTCATGCGTATTTATCTAAAAATATGCCTGGAAGGACATTTTTGCTGACTACGGAATTCTGGATTGTTTTTTTTCCTTTCCGTATTATAAAATATGCTGTTTTGTTACCTTTTCATTTTTATAACTTTCTGAAGAGATACCCATGATCATTTTAACTATTCTCCTTTTTATATAAGATATTTTTTCTGTGGTTCTTCAAGATACTCTGTCTTTATGAGAAATAAGCTGTTAAGTTTGTGCCTTACTTCTTGAGTATGTAAATTTGTACTTTCCACATATTTGGGGACCTTCCAGTCATTATTTCTTCAAATGGTTTTTCTATTTCTCTTACAGTCTTGAATGGCCCAAGGTTAAAATTTCTTGTCTTACTCAAGGCGCTTGTGTTTTGAATACCTTTTGTTTTCAAATCTTTTTTTTCTTCTTTATCTTGAATTTCTTTTTTTAAATTTTTTTTTGAGAAAAAATACTTTTATTATTTTTTATTGCTGTGGATTCATTGAGGATACAAGAAATCAGTTTACACTGATTGCTTTTGTCAGGTATAGTCCCTCTTACAATCATGCCTTGCCCCCCAAAGGTGTTTCACACACTGAGACCCCACCCCATTCCCCTTTCTCTGCTCTTCCTTGAATTTCTATTGCCCTATTTTAAATTAATTTACCCTTTTCTCTGTTATCACCATTCCACTAATTAAGTCCATTAAAAACTTTAAAAAATTTCAGGCAATATTTTTTTAATTCCAAGATTTTTATTTGCTTCATTTTTGCATAGTCTGTTATCTGGAGAGTGTGCTGATCTTTTCACTCATAATATTTTTTTTCTTATCCCTTTGCACAGACTTAAAATAGCTTCCTTTAAAATCCTTGATGGAAAAATCCAATGTCTGCACCATCTGAGGCTTGGCCTTCAGTGATCATTTTCACCTTGAGAATGGGTCACATGTACTCTTTCTTCTTATTGATTCAAATAATTTTGGGTGATAATCCTGGACATTGTTAATGTGGATAATGGCATGTTTGGAGATTTTGAACTCTGCTATAATGATAGAAAAGTATTGATGACTTTGTTTTAACAGGCAATCAACTTGGCTAGACTCAAACTTAAAACATTTTTGTGTCTAGTGCATGGCAAGCCTGATTTCTTTTTCTTTAAATTTTTTTATTAAATCATAGCTGTATACCTTAATGCAATCATGGGGTACAATGTGCTGGTTTTATATTTAATTTGAAATAGTTTCATCAAACTGGTTAACATAGCCTTTACGGCATTTTCTTAGTTATTGTGTTAAGACATTTCTATTCTACACTTAGTAAATTTCACATGTACCCTTGTAAGAAGGGACCACAGGCCCAATTTCAGTTCAGACTTACACTTCATGTGTCATCATGGAGTACAGTTAGCCAGAGCATTAGCCTTTGGATTTGGGAAAAGGGTAAAGAAAATGGAGGTCAGCTTTTATCAGTCATCTTTAGATTTATTTATGTATTAAAATGATGATTCTGTGCACAGTACATGGATGACACATACCTTTAGAGAAAACCATACCTGAACCTGGAAATAAAATTGGAGGCCTATCAAATTCGCTTGAGCTATTTTTGCTAAGGGCACACAATGTTTACATATTTTTATAGTTTCTTTTTTAAAAATTGCACAAATGTCACAATAAATGTTTGTATAACTTTTGTGCATATGCAATGATGATTGATATTTTTTAATTTTTTTCTTTCCCCAAATAATAAGTTTTAACAATACTAATTTTTGCCGTAATGTTTGAAAAAAGCTGCTGACATCATGAGTTAAATACTTCAACCTATATCTTCTAAGAGCAAGGGATTTTCATAGCTTGTAAATAGCTATGTAAGAAATATAAATTTGATAAATTTTATATAGGTATAATATTTTATTCTGACTTGAAATCTATATTTGGATTTCACCAGATATCCCATTTTGCCATTTTTGGCCATCCTCTGGGTCTCTGTTTTGATCCTGTGTGAGTTCAACTATTAATAGTACTTTCCTGGAACATTTTAAAAAATGTTCTGGACTAACTAGACAGAAAACCAAAACCTAGAATTATGGTCTAACTAGACTGAAAACCAAAACCTAGAATTATGGCTCTTTCCTTGATTAATTCACTCTGCAATTACTCTGTTACCTCATCCCACCACCTCCTGTTCACTTCAGGTAACTTGCTTTGTGTAATCTTCAGACCTTGATCTAACAATTCCTGTCACTGTCATAGCTTATACTCCTCTTCCTAAACAGGCAAGATTACATTTTCAAGTAAGTATTTAATTCTATTTGTTCAGGTCTCAACATCTTCTATCAGTATTGGCTTCTACAAGCTCTAGCTTCCTGTACAGTTCAGATGACTCTTTCCTAGTGAGAATAATTTGTGATTATAAAAGGTTCTTTTAGTTCCTGGTATAGATACCTCCATCAGTATCTCAAGAGGGTGTCAATTATAAGCAGCAGTTTCCAACATAATAAATGTACGATGTAGTATTTATTAAGATATTTTCCTCATTGTCAAATTTGTGGTCCAAGAGCTTTTCACTGGAAGCACCGAGATTAGACTCCATATTTCCTGATTCCAAGTCTGTCTCACTCTCTTATCAGTTGATACATGGCCAAGATGACCTTACTGATAATGGACGTCTGTCAGTTCATTTTTTTCAACTGTCAGATTTCTTTTCAATGAATTCTCTGACAGTGTTTCCTGTTGAACTTTTTTTTTTTTTTGCCATCAGCTTGTTTTGCTTTGATGTAATTATGAGAATAAATTTCTTTCTAAAGAACTATTCATGGCTAGTAGTAAAAGTACAAAGTGTGTCTTTCAGAATATGTATCTATTGGATTATACATGCTCTTATTCTTGTGAATACAATGTTTCCTGTGAGTTCTTTACAAGGTAAGACATTGGCAAAATAAAGTATAATTAAGGAATTTATTTTAATAACCTAAATGGAGATCTAAATCTATACAGACTGAAATAACAGAGTTATACTGTTATGGAGTCCACACAAGACAGATCCACCAAATAGAACGATAAAAACGACCCTGAGCTTTTGGCACAGGTGTGCTGGGGGATGGCCAGTTGTAGGGTTGTGGACGGAGAACGTAAGCCCCTAACAGCTCTCTGTTTACTGCGCCTGTGTTCTGCATGGAGGGTGTGCCTCATTCCCCTTCCTTCATAGACAGGCAGCACTTTTGCAGCTGTCCAACAGGGAATCTCAATGTCTGGGTTTCTGTGTCACTGGCTCCGTAGTCAATGCTCTCCAGCATACACTTGAACCACAAGAGCCTTGGGGTCTGCTGGGTCCTGGGGGACTGTAGGTCTCTCAGAGCTTGGACATTTGGGCAGTCCATTTCCAGTGCAGAGTACAGCATATTAGAGGGGTCCCCTTAGGACAAGAGGGAACAGGGTACCAGCTCCCCAGCATTTGGGAGCTAAACAATGGTCACACGGTGGAATGATGGACTTTTAAGACAGGGGCCAGTTTGGAGGAGGGCAAGAGGTCAAACATTACCTATCGGCTACCACGTATACTATTCTCAGAGTGACGTGTACACTAAAATGACTTCCCCACTATACAATTCATCCACTTAACAAAAAATCACTTTTACACTTTAAATCGATTTAAATAAATAAATAATTATTAGAAATCAGTCCACCAATCTTTATTAGCATTATCCTATGTCCTTTCTGCCAGAAATTTCCCTAGTGTTTGCTTCAGTTCTAGCCCTGTGTGTTTTCGTTCATTTAGAGAGTTTGTCAAAGAATTAGACACTAAAATAAAATAACATTTGTTTACGTTGCTAACAAATCTCTTACAGTATTTCAGAACCCATGTCAGATACCAGAGATACAAACACAAGTCACACAGGAGTCCATCCCCTCAGAGGAGACGACAAAGGAAATGATGATTGAAACAGCAAAGGTAAAAAGCTGTTCGGGCTGCTGTGGGAATACATGTGGGAGACAGACGGGAAAGTAAGAGATGATGCTTGAATAGTCTTGATAGACAAGGAAGAAATTAGTCTGGAGAAGAAAGGCAGAAGATCTCTCCTGGGGAAGGCAGCTTGTTTTGCAAGAGCACAGACTCCTGAGAACTCACGGTGGTGCCTCAGGAATACAAAGTGGAGGTTGTCAGGAAATGGAACGACGTGATCAGCCAGGATCAAATACAAAAGGTAGCCCAAAAAATCCAACTGAAGTTTAATCAACAGGAAGTCAAAATAATCTAGAATATGCTTCATGTTCAAATGATTAACAAATTGTAAGGAAAAAGATCCAGTGCTTACTTGCAGATCTCTGATGCAGACCGCTGGGATGGCCTGGGAAGATAGATGTTGGATTCAAGGTTATTCATCTTAATTTG
The DNA here is from genome assembly GCA_963574355.1 of Loris lydekkerianus. Taxonomy (NCBI): domain Eukaryota; kingdom Metazoa; phylum Chordata; class Mammalia; order Primates; family Lorisidae; genus Loris; species Loris lydekkerianus. The sequence continues at coordinate 6,149 of CAUYPK010097065.1, read as the reverse complement.
AGGTTAAAAAGTTGCCATGTGTTCTGAGGCTCCTTGTAGACGGAGCTTAAATTTCCTGAAATATTTTTGTATTTTTTAGTAGCAAGGGCTCCATGTCATGTTTTACCTGACTTACTACTCATTTAGATGGCGCTGTATGATTCTTTAACAGAACAAAGCATGTAAATGAAGGATGTGAATGAAAATATGAACAACCTGAATCTTCGATGGGTGCGTATGAAAACCAAATGAAAGATTTTCACATGAGAAGCCCTGGTTTGTAGTGATATCTAGGACCGCTTTATTAACACACATATGTAGCAAGGGTTTTGTGCATATGTGTGTGTGTGTAACAGAGATTTGAGTGCTGGGAACACAGTGGTGAGACATGTTCTTACTTTCATGGAGATGACAATATAGTGGGAGAAATACGTCTTAAATTTAGGCTTGGATAAGTACGTACAGTCCATCATCATTATTCATAGATTCCACAATTGCAAATTTGCCTACTTGCTAAAATGTACTCGTTATCCCAAATCAACACTCACTGCCCTCTGCACTTTAGCAATCATTTGTGGGCGTGTACAGAGGGGCAAAATATTTGGCGGCCTAATGTGCACATTACAGGCAGATGTCACACAGGCGACACTTTGTTGAAGAATTTTGTTTCAGCTCTCATATTGTAAACAAGTGTCCTTTTTACAGCTTAATTAATGCTACTTTTTTTTTTTGCATTTTATAGGGGTTTTTTGGTTGGTAATTTTGTTTAAAATGCTGAAGTGCTATCCAGTGTTCATAGCTCGAGAAGACCATGATGTACCGTAGGAAGAAGACGCGTGTGTTAGATAAGCTTTGCTCGGGAGTTATAGTGTTGTTGCTGTGAGCTCAATGTTAATGAGCCAACACTACACGTCAAATAAGGTGTCGTTATGCTGAAACACATATAAAACGAGATTATGTGTTGACTGGCTGACAAAACACACTGACCAGAGGCTCCCAAGAACATAACCCTGCCTTTCTCTTAGGAGGAAGGGCTCAGCGTTCACCAGTGCAGAGGTCACAGCCACTTGGTAGAACTTAGCTATCATGGATAATGAGAATTGGCTGTACACATAAAATTACAATGAAGGCAAGTTGTGTTCAGGAGAGGCAGTTGGTATTAGATAAGTGTATGTTTTCGTATGTGGAGAAGACAGATGCAGTGTTGTGATACACTGTCAGGGAAGGCACCAAGGATCTGGCGTGGTATTACAGTTTAAAAATAGAGAGTAGGTTTTAATAAAATTAAAAGTGACTGGATACATCTTTCCAGACCTATGGGATAGGCCTGCTGGTGAGAAAGCATGGTTTCTTTAAGGACATGCTGAGAAGCCAGTGGGTGGGGAGCTTAGCATTATCCAGCAAAGTCTAGGCATACAAGACCTCTTAGATTCTGAGCCTAAATACTAGGAAGGCAGGGAAAGGGGCAAAACAGTGATAACTCAGAGATGACACACTAGAAAACAGTGGTGGCAGAAGAGGGGAAGCCAGTAGGAGAGATTCAACTTACATTTAACGCTATCTTAGATCATTAGAAAGTATTTCCCCCATATCACCTAGAAATATCTACATTTTATTCATCTGTGCTGGTGGTATCTAAAGACAAAGTAAGACCAGTAAAGTTAAACAGTTTGACTCAAAGTGACAAAGTGGTGGGCTATTCTAACAATATGAATGAGAAGAACAAAAATAAGTCACTTTTCATATTTTAATCTCATTTGGTGGAAAAACTCACTTTACATTCAAAAAGCAAAGAGGCCATTTTTCTTCTTTGCAGGAGGGAAATGATGGGTAATTCACAGGAAAATCAGCGTTTGTGGTATTGTGGCATACAAAATTACTTTCCTCTACATGAATAGAATATAATCAGAATTTAATTTAAAATGTTAAAAACTTTTATTTTGTTGGCCTAATCTTTGGAGCTAATAGCCATTGTTGGTGCAGTCCTCTGTTTTGAGATGTTACCCATATTCTTTCTTCCTTTTTGATATTTTTTCAGAAGGCACTTACCTTCTTTAGCACCATTTTTTGTTTTTCTTTCTGAAATTCTCAGTTATGTCTTGTGGCTTTTAAATAAATGTTTGCATGACTAAGAACAGGTAAATATTTTGACTCAGAGATTAATCATCAGAGAATGATTTTTTAAAACGATTTATATATAGTGAGTTCTTTAAAAATCACCAAGGGCAAATCTGCAATTGTGGAGAGGAGTAAAGCGAAGCCCAGAGAGGTGAAGTGACTTTGGAGGGGAGAGTTGGTTTGTAGCAATCCTTGGATCAGACCGGTGCCTGCACCAGGCGCTACTCCAAGGATCCCTTCTGAGGTACAGGGGACTCCAGGGGGCGCTACAGAGCAGCCTTGATGGAACAGCTGCTGGTTGCTTCTGCGGAGACCAGTGCTGTTCTGCAGCAGGTGGCTTCCGGGAGCCACCCTACTAACAGCACACCTCTGAGTCACCCTCTGCTCAGAATTACACAGTGTGGTCTCCGCTTTACTAATTTCCAAGAGCAGCACGTAGAGGGATTCACACTTAAGGATGTATACAAAGGTGGAGTTCCCTGAGAACTACTACATTTTTGAGTCACAAAATAAACAAGGAAAACAAGTATAGGTGGCTCTTAATTATCCAAAGTGCTGAGAAACTTCAACATGTTTTACATTTCTGCTTGCAGAAATTTCTGTGTTTTAAATTTCATATTTCAGCCATGTGGGCAATGAGAAAATGAGGCTGTGCTTGTTATGTGATGGATGGTGATTTCCCAGAGCAGAAGGTGATGTTTGTCAGAGAAGAGGCAATTATTTACATAATACTCAATACTCTTTGCCAAGCACTCTGGCCTCCTTTGAGATGAAAAGCATTTCCAATACCATACAATTAACTGTTATCAGCTATTGTGTGTGATCCATTTCCCTTGAAAGATGATAGAAGAAAGAGATGGGATGAATTCCTGAAACCATTCACAGGTTTGAGGTGCTGTACAGAATTCAGATGTCACTCCCAGAGTGGGAAGCAGGCCTCAGGACTTTTCAAGTGCAGAAGTAAGTGATTTGTAGGAGGGAAACATTCATTTATAAAAAATAAAATAAAAAAGCATGTGAAAGAAGTTTTCTTTTTCAGAAACCTTGACTCCCAACATTTTAAAAAAGTCCAAAGTTTGAGAGATGTTTGAGTATTGTTGGTAAGCATTACAATAGGATGCTGAGTCCTGAAGTACTTCAGATCTGTGAAGTTAACAGTTTTTCTTTGCTAGTTGGACTTTTCAAATAACATGCTATCTTTCTAATCTTTAAACGGCTGTATTACAAGTTCTTTCAGCTCATTCTCTACTATACCATCTCTGACACTCAGTTCTCATGTGGAATTGGACTATTTGACCACCTCTATGGTATTATTTGACAAAATTGGAGAAAATATGAGATTTTAATATTTCCCAATTAAGTGACTAGTTTGTAGACCATGTGCTTTACTCTCAGAGCATATATTTAAATTAAAAGTATTTTCTATGTGTCCCATACAAATACTCCCAAGAGGGAACCATATTAACCATTATTTAGCAATGCCTAATGTGCGTTAATTTACACACTATTCTATTAGAGGAGATTGAGGGACAAAAGAAACTAATTACTCTGAACTTACTTTCTCTCCAGAAATTACCTCTAATTTATCTGTGTTAATAACACTAACATTTTCCTGCCTTTTCACTTTTGTCCCTACTTTAATTGTAGGGTTTTTGTTCAGAGTTTTCAAATAAACATAATTTCTCTCTTTAGCAGTCAATAGAATTACTTTCCTTGAGCTATTATCCTTGAACGTAATGATGACAACAGAAATCTCCCACGTTATATTACCTTTCTGATTCTTAACAAGGAGATCTCCTGTGGACACCTCGTGGTATTTTTCCGTCTGATATAAGTGAAAGAGAGAATTTTGATCTTCCTTGTTAGCCTGTAAACTTCCCAGAGGCAGGGGCTCTGCAGAGTATCGACTATATTTATTTTCACCTTAATAGAAATATCATCTGTCTGTGACTAAGTACACTCTGTATGAGAGAAGGGCATATCTGTTAGCAGTGAGTACATGGAAGTAACACGGAACCCAACCAGACTCAAGATGGTCATTTCTTCTCTTCTTGGGGACTGCACATAGGTAGCCATGAGGTGAGGTCGGATTTACTACTCTCCACTTCTGTGTGGCCCACATCCTCTTTCTGCTGTGGTGTGATGAGCTTTTTATCAGTAGTGAACTTCAAATCCTGGTTCATTGAGGGTCAGCTGTTCTTTCTATGGATTATAGAACATGAAATTTCAAAAATTTCTTTATTCCACCAAGAAAGGCAACGAAATAGCGCTGGGATGTAAGAAGGCTTTTCAAGAAGGGAGGGAGCCTAATGTCCTACGTGTCCCTCAAACACTTCCTAATCAATGATCCATCCTTCCTGTCATAAAATAGCACCCATTTCCAATCTCATTCATCCACAGATCATGTCAGTTTTGCCTTATTCCCCCTTGAGTGGCAATAGTGATATTTTTAAAACAAATAAAAGCATATCTGGAGCATAGCGAGAACCGCTGTCCTAGCCATGTGCGCCTAGCTTGGTCTGGCTCTTGGGCACAGGGGGCCCAGACCCCCGGCTGCTGCTCTCTGCTCCACACGGCTCCAGCCACTGGTCTCCACAGTGGGACACAGGAGACAGGAGACAAGCTGGGGTCTGCCAGCTGCTGTGTCATCTGGTCACGTTCTCCTCCGCTGGGATTCCGTTTGCTCTCTCGCAAGTCCTTCAGCCTCCTTCTTCAGGCTTTGCCTCTCAGAGAGGCCGGGCCTGGCTGCCCTTTCTGCAGTCTCCACACGCCCTGGTTCCGCTTTCCCCCCACCCTTCTTACCTCTATTAGGACATACAGAGGATTCTCTCTGTTTTGATTTTTGTCACCCAGGGAAAAATGTGTGCTTTTGTTTCTTGAGGGCTGGGATTTTTGTCTCTTTATTCAACCTGGTAACTCTGGCACCTATAGTTCCTGACCTGGGAAACATTCCTTCAGCGAATGAATGAATGTAGCCCAAGGCATGGAAGGTGGGAAAACTGAGCTTTGTTTCAGGCTCCTGGGCAACCCTCAAGGTGAAGGTGGCGGGGCAACCGCATTTGTTGCTAAGAGACAAAATATTTTGTCCTATATGTGGTTTCCTTTTTTTTTTTTTTTTTCTTTTTCTATATGGGAGTATGGATGCATGACTTGTATTTTTCTCTCACAGTTGAACACTGTGTGTATTTAGGAGATGTGTGGGTTTTTCTTCAGTTAGGAGAAGTAGCTAGGTGTTTTAGCTACCGAGTCGTTGCCTTGCGAGCTGATTACTCTGGGCCAGAAGGAACAGGAAGCTGGCTCTTCATTTCCTGTTACCCCTACCCAGGTCTGTCATGATCTACTGAAAACAGGAGATAATCTGAGCAATGTCAGAGTTTCCCCAATGGAACTCAATGGAATGATTTCAGTAACTGTTTTCATAATGAAATCAATGGCTGACTTTAGAAGACAAGTTAGGTGTTCAGGATACCTTTGTTCAAATTGGTGTAAACAATAATAAATTTAACAACAAATTTTAACAGTCTTCAGTAAGAGTCAGACAATTACCTGTTTAATGTACATTTAACACACTTTTTGATGTTGGTTACAATAGAGACAGAGTCACCCTAGGTAGAGTGCTGTGGCATTACAGCTCACAGCAACCTCCAGCTCTTGGGCTTAGGCGATTGTCTTGCTTCAGCCTGCTGAGTAGCTAGGACTACAGGCACCCGTCACAATGCCTGGCTATTTTTTTTTTTTAATTGTTAAATCATAGCTTTGTACATTAGTGCAATCGCCTGTACCCATTCTAAGATGCACCATAGATGTGGCCCCACCCATTACCCTCCCTCCACCAAAACCTCCCCCCTCCCTTCCCCTTCCTTGGCCCTTTCCCCATAGTCTTGTGCTATAGCTGGGTTATAGCCTTCATGTGAGAGCTATAATTTAGCTTCATAGTAGGGCTGAGTACATTGGATACTTTTTCTTCCATTCCTGAGATACTTTGCTAAGAAGAATATGTTCCAGCTCCATCCATGTAAACATGAAAGAGGTAAAGTCTCCATCTTTCTTTA
>CAUYPK010097064.1:0-11435 GCA_963574355.1 Loris lydekkerianus | reverse complement strand
CCCACCTTTATCGAGGGGTGCTGCTTTCTCCTCCCTCCTCCTCAACTCCCTCTTTGCACTGTCACCACCCAACACTTTCCATGACACTTCCTTGCTTTGGCCAAAAGCCATCAGGTAAGGTTGGAAAGAGTCTCTGACCTCCTTGTTTAGTTTTGGAATCACATTTATTCACTCCACCAGCCTGGGAAATGAATTGTGTCCTCAGCCCTGCCACCTCTGCTGTCATCATCAGCTGATGCATTTTTTTAGCTCAGGTTTTGATAAGGTGAACAGTCACCAGGGTTACTCAGACCTGCAGTTCTTGAGTCCTTGGTAACTTGGAGAAAGCCCACATGAAGACACTTGTAAGCACACACCATCTCTCTGAATTGTTTTGTTTTCCTGTAATTACTTTTGCTTTTAAAAATCAAAGAAGTTTTAAACAGGACTCTCATTTTGTCATCCTTGCAATCAATTGGGGTCTAGTTTGGAATTTGACAACTGAAACAAAAAAACCTTGAATTCAGTGCACACTTTGATTTTGGTGCTGCTGCTTCGCATGATCCCATTCTCAGCAGGGATCCAGGAAGAACTGGGTGAGCACAGCTGATCCCCAAAAGGCGGGCTGGACTTCCTGGCAAATGGCTGCGTTTTTTCACATTCTGTTCAGGACCACTAAATGCTGAAATGTGGATGCGTACTGAAATAAAAGCAATTCATTGTGTACTAAAAAAAATAAATAAATAACAATCCTGAAAAAAATACACCAAAATTAAGTTGTGTGAGAATGGTGAGATTATGAGTGATTTATTGTCTTTTTATTATAACCCAAATTTTATATAATGTAATCATATTCTTTTGATTAATATTAATTAAAGACAGAAATTAATTTAAAATAAATTATCTCACATAATCACATGTATGCACATTTCAACACTATTACAAGAATAAGTTTACAATTAGGTACCTCTTATTTCTAAAGCATAAATCAATGAAATAATATCATCTACACATTGTACTATACATGAGGAATTAATAAGTTAATGATGACCAACTATGGGTCAGGATGATTGGCAAGAGGAGGAACCTGGCCCCCTTCCTATGGGGAAGAGACTTATTTTCTAAATAAGTATTGCATTCATACTAAAACCATGACACACAAGGGGACATTTCATAAATATTTGCTTAAAATGTCAAGCTGTTATCATTATTTTTTTCCCTGAAAGTCAACAGTAAAAGTGGGGTTGTAACATTGCCAGAAATCAGTACATTTATTAGGAAGTGTTCATCATGAAGCTGCCACTTGTGCTACCTGACAAGTGCACATGATAGAAAGTTGAGGACTCTGGTTTTAGACCCAGTTCTACCACATAACATATCAGATGGATCTTTTAGCATGTCACTTAATCTCTCAGGATTAGTTTTATCATTTGTTAAAAAGGAGAAATTAAGAGAAAAACATGTGTCTTCCTTTCCCTTGTGGGAATCTGCAATATTTTTGTCTAAGAAACCCCATTCCTTCAACTGGGTGTGTGAATGGGGGTGGGGAGGGTTATCAGAGAGAGTAGTTGAGAGACAGGGACTGATATTTACCAGGCGTCTTCTCCTTGTCAGCGAGGCTAGGCTGCACACACACGTGACCAGTGCGGTCATACGAGCTCCAGCTCTCAGATGGCACCTGTGCTTGGTTTGTAGCTCTATAGTCACCATTCTAAATCCTTAGTCATTTTCTTTGGTTTTGTGATTTATAAATGAGGTTGAAAATGGCAACAGAACAGGTACTGGGAGTTCCTTCCACCATCCTATGTGGGTTTCTGGCTGCTAATTCCTCTACCCTCACTTGGATCCCTGACTGGCCTCCCACATCCTGGAACCTGTTGGGGCTGGGGTTGGAGTTGGGTTGGTAGAAAGAGAAGATACTTGTCTTAAGACCCTTTCTCCCAGCTGGGGCACAGCACGCTGACAGGCTGATTGTCAAGAGGAGGAACCTGGCTGTTAAGGAGCTGTGTATGCACACACACCACATGAAAGGGTAAGATCTGGGGTGCCTGTGAGGCTCTGCTCTAGCCAGGTGAGTGTTCTGATGCCCACGGGAGTACAGTATTAAATAGCAAATAAGGAATGTCCTTAGCGAGGTCAGGGGGGGATCTGTGTCTGTAATTAGTGTCTGTAATGACAATTTTAACTGCTTTTTGAACCACTGATGGCACATTTTCACTTGACACTGAGCTCTGCAAATCATTTAATCCATTCTGTGTGTCAAGATGTGCATTAGGTTCCTGAAAAGATTAAATGAGGTAAGAGATAGCAAGCATCCAGCAAGGCGTCTAGCACACAGCAGGTCTTCAATAGACAGAGGGATTCTTGGAAGTGAATAAGTGAATTGTGGCCCCTCAAACTAGAAAAAGATAAAGAACATTCTGGAATGGACGACCCACCCTTCCAGAATCTTAAGGAAGGATCTTTTTATTTTGTTCTCCCTTCTCATCAGCATGGGTTGCTATTTCTAGAATATGGTTTGTTTCTTTGATATTTGAGGTTATTTTGAGGCATTATTCATCAAGTTTTTGTTGTGATCATGTAGGAAGTTGTTTGGAAATGTGAGAGACCATTTCTAAGAATGGTGTGAAAAGAGCATAGATTGAGCAGATCATTTGCAGTGCTCCTCTAGTTGCCTAAGCGGTGGGTGGGTGGGGGTGGGAGGTTGAAGCTAGAAGGCTGCTTAGAGAACTTCTTTCCAGCCTCTCCTTTCTCAGACACATTCACTGTTTTTTTTGTTTGTTTTTTTCCTCTCTCTGTTTGAGTTTGAGTTTTAAGTTAGTGCATGGCAAGAGCAGTGTGAACTGTGAATCTGTGAAGGGTTACAGGCTGTCACTAGAAGAAGAAAAAAATCTTAGCCTCTGTGAAGGGAAAATGACCAGTTTTTGTGTATTAAGAATATCATTTTATGCACTAGTTTTCCAGCCTGGGTAACAGAGCAAAACCTATCTCTTACAAACAAAACCAAAAACACCACACACACACACACACACACACAGAGAAGTTTAATAAAGGGAGTTTACACAGCTTGTTGAGAAGCATTTTCCAGAAAATTAAGCCTCTGTTTTCTCTTATCTCATTTTTAACTTTGCCACTAACCCATGAGCAATAAAACTGGGACATTTTATGAAGTATTACGGCCAATAAAATAACTCATGAATGTAATATGTTTGGTCTGGGGAAATCTATTTTTATCCATTACATGGTATATGGAGTGTGCTGCACTTTCTTCCAAGTAACTTTTGGAAGATATCTGGCAAAATAATTCAATATGACTAGTAGTGATTTTCTGGAGACTGGTATTGTTTTGACATGGAGAGCATTGAAAGCATATGGTCTTTCATGTCTCCTGCCTGTACTTTCCTTGAAAATGTTTATATTTGCTTGTGATAAAATGCATTAAGTTTCATAATCCTGAACAACCTTCTGGTACATGATTCACTTTCAAATAGTGCAACTGGGGAAACAGAAGTTTTTACAAAAAAGAGATGAGATTTTTCTTAAGTAGCTATGCATTTTATTTAGCGCAGGTGCCAATTTAGATTTTTTTCTCCCAAATGTTAAGATTCCAAAGCAACTGCTAGGATAATTTATCTTTATGCTGTGCCCATCCCTCCCCAAATAATTCATATTTTTCCAAGTCAATGTAAGTTTAGTCAAGACTTACCAGCTTGGTAGTGATGGCAAAGTCTGTACTCATTTAATCCGACATGGTTTCTGGAGTATCCAGTGACCCTGGTGATTATGATGATAAACGTTTCCTGTACGTATGGTAGAATGGGATGGCTCAGTTGAAAGGTTTTCCTTAACACAAGAAGACTATAGAAAGTACATTTTCTTCATACAGTATGATATGTGTAAATCTATTGGACATTATTGCTAATGCTTACTTTCTTTATGTCCAAAATCAGTAATCTTTTTCCTTAGCGTTTCTTCTATTTTAATCAAGGAGGTAAAAAGTGGTTTTGCCCATGCTCCTCAACAATGGAAATTCAAAGCACATTTTGGTGACATCTAAATGTACATTTAAAAAATCATTTTCAGGTATACTGAAATCAGATCTCTATCAGAGATTATATGCTAATTGGTCAAGCTTTATATTTTTGTTTTGTTATATGAATTATAATTTAATAGAATATATACCATTTTTTTTTTAATGCCATAAGCATACTTTTACTTTTCTGCATTTGTTTCAGCTGATGGCAAATTCAGCTTAAAACTGTGCTCAGTGCTAAATTTAGAGGAGTCCTCTCATGCTGTTTGATGACTTTATTTCAAACTAGAATTCTTTATTCTAAACTAGAATTCTAGTTTGGAATAAAACTTAGCATGTTCAGTGTTGAAAGTCTACAACTTTTCAAAGCCTCATTATAATATTTATATGATGAAATATTCCTAATGTTTTAATTTCAAATTTTATTGGATTGTGTTTCTTTTAGAGAATATCGGTCTCTCAAGGAAAGATTTAAAAAAACAGTTCCTGCCTCCTCCCAATTACGGCAACCCCAATTAACATATCAATGTAATTACAATGCCCAAATACTCATTTTATGATGAATGTCATTTTCCAAAGCACACAATTTTCCAGTACTTTTCAGCCAACCTTCAAAGAAAAATTATTTAATCTTCATTTGAAGTATTAGTTTAAGAAAGACAGAAACAGCTTGACTATGAGCACTTTGGAATTCATTCAACATTCAAATTGTTAAAAGTGATTCAATCTGTTCACTGTCTTGGGTTTTTTAGAGATTATCCACCTGTACTAAATTAAAAACCAGGAACAACTGCATTGTTATAACATTTTCCAGTTGGACCACTAAGTACTTTCTGGAGATTTCTTCTCTGAAAAAAATGGGCATGACAGGCACTGTTTGTTCTATTTGTTTTGAGAAGAAGATAATAATAGCAACAAAGAAGCTATCATCTTAAAGATGTACAAATATTCCCATATGGAGAGCACATGAATTCTCACTTTGAAAGGGATTTTGACTTTATGAAAGTTACATGGGCACAGGGATGGGAGAATAAGGCCAATGCGATTAGTATGATGAAACCATTCTTACACAGGTGCTACTAAAGTAGAACCAACTCATCCAGAACTTGCTTGAAGTGAGGAAATGAATATAATGAGCTACAGAAGCAAGAGAAATCAGGTGCTTACAAATGACTTTGTTTGATTTGTGTATTAAATTTAAAGGGCTATAATCTTGAAGAGAGTATTTAGTAGCATAAATATTTTCGGATGCTGCTCCAAAACTTCTGACAAGGACTGTGTGACCCAGGCAAACAGGATGAGAGTAAATCTGATTATCCGATTTCATTATGAACGTTTTACTCAAGGAAGATACATTAGAACTTGTGAAAAGTACATGCCATAAAATTGTCAGAGGTAATAAGCCTTCTTCTAATAAATTCTGGATGTCCTGGATACTTCCTATGATGATCTTAATTGCTTTCAAATCAATTTGAATTTGCTTTGTAATATCTCCCAGGTGTCTCTATCCCTCTCAAGTCAATAAAATGTTTTGTGTATTGAATATATTTCTGCTTTAGAAGTCAGAGACAGCCAGCAAAGCAGATCTCTGAGTCAGACAGTGAATGGTTTTAGTTCAGAGCTTTGTGGGTTGTGAAAAATTTTGTAGTAGAAGCCAAAAAGAATGGCACCCTGCCCTCTGAGTGTATATTTTAAAAGTAGTTAAAATTTAAGTAATATAGGTTAAATATTTTAAAGAAGACTTTCAGTTCCTCAATTTGAAAACTATAAAAAAAGTTGTTCAGAGTTATCTATTTTTCTTACAATAAGCCACTTTTCATTATATTAAGATGAACAGAAGTAAATTGAACAAGAGTAATCAATGTATCTTTGGAGGAAAACACAGTTTTGAACATTTAATTTTGTTTTACTTAGATCTGTTCAAGCCAAGTGTGTGTGAAGAAGCTGGAGACTGTGCCCAGAAACCTGTGCTGCCCTCTCTGAAACAAAATTTGGCTCAGAAATATAAAGAGCCGTGGAAATAGATTACAGGTGCTCCCCTTGTTACATGCCAGTTAGGTTCTGTAGGTTTGTTCTTAAGTTGAATTCATATGTAAGTTGGAACAGGTACATTTGCCTCTTACCTGTTACCTGTCCCTTACCTAATAGCTTCTGTTTGTAAGTGTGAGTCATGTGTCAGTCAGGTGTTTGTAACTTGGGACTTGTTGAAATAGCCTCCTTTTGTATGTGTAAGTTTTACATACAAAATGTACATGGATGTTTGTAATACAGGAACTGCCTCTGTATATCTTAATTTGGGGGAACTTTTGGGTTTTGCATCACTGCCTCTTCCTTAAATGAGGAAATTTTGACAAACACAGCAAAATCTAGGTAGATGCTGGTTCTGGGCCTAAACTCAACTCTGTGCATGGCTTGGGTAAGAGGGGCCTGTCATTCTCTTGGCTAGTTAAAAATTCTTTAAAATTATGCCTTGTTCTTAGGAAGCAATCTCTAAACCAGTGTTTTTCAATGTTTTTTATCCTATGGCCCACTTGAACCTATAGTTAAACTTTTGTGGCATGCTTAAATTATGCTGATAAAAAAAAAAAGTAAAATAGTATACTTACTGTGCCTTGAAATTCTTTCAAAAATAATTTAATTAATTAGCTTTAAAATTTTTTGTGATTGTCTCATGGTACACTGCTTGAAAATCATTGCTCTAGACTCACCTTTAAGGAGAAGCCTTTGGAAAATAGCCTTCATCTGGTGGGTCCATCTTACTAGTTATTCTGTAACCTATCACTGGGAAAAATGAGCAGAAATCAAGGTCATTTATGAAGGCAATTGAGACTTTTTTATCCATTTCAAACATACAGTTTAGAGGAGTGTAACATTCCAGAGGAATGTACAATAAAAATGTGATAAAGACAAAAGACCTGTTGCAGAATCCATACAATCTATATATATAGAAAGAACCATAAATTGTCATACATGGAAAGTTCTAGAACTAGGGGTGATTTGGTCCAAAATAGTCACCTCCTTTCCTTATGCATTAAGTAAACCGAGGACTGGAGTGATTCAGGGCATCTTTGCCAAGGTGTATTTATGTGAAAAGGTGAGGAAGTAATTGGCCAAATGCCACACTGAGACTTAGGCTCTTATTTCCCTGTCTAATGATCAATGGTCTTTCTAGGCGATAGGCCCTATCAAAATACATGCCCATAACCAACCAATATTGCATACCCTTGACATATGACATTTCATGAATTCTTAAATTTGTAAGCAAAATGGTTGTGCAACTTACCATATTTTAATAATCTTCTCAAGTTTTAAGCAAGTTTTCTTTCTCACTAAGTGAACAGATATTTGTTTGTTTTTTGCTTTGGCTGGACTATAGGTGAAAGCTGTCCATCTGTTACTTTTACTTGTATTCATATGAGGCCTTCATAGCACTCAAATGCACTAAGTTACTGCTGAGTTGAGCACTCTAATCTTTCTTACAAACAACCTGTGCTCTCATTTAGCTTTACTTTGATTTCTGGCTCTAAGGTGAAGCATCTGGGGAAAAAAGGTTGAAAAAGGACTCTTCTAAATAAGAGAAACACATTGAAATATAGATACTTGAGATATAAATGTTTGACTTACTAGCCAATTTTCTAATGTCTGAGTATCACTGACTTTTGTAAGAGGTTGGAAATATAGAAGTTAATTAATTAAACTAATAGAAGATCTTTTGACAGAATTCTTTTAATTTCAAGGTGTAATGTACAATACACTGTCTCATCCCTTCGCTTCTATTTATCCATCTGTATATCGAGGTATTAAAGGTTCCCTGATTCAGCAGGCCTCTCTAGCAGGTGATGTGTCTTGAGGTCAGCGGACACTAAGGAGGTAAGTGTAGCAGTCGTCTGCATAGGAACAGAACTATATGGTCAATGTGCCAAAAGGAAGAAGCCACTGGGGAGATCAAGAGCAGGTTTCTTGTTTCTCTTGAACATTTGGTCCCCAATTCTGCATCCATTGACTGTCAGGCTTTCCTGAATCCAGAATTACTGAAAGAGTGACTTAGTTATCACTGCATTTCTAGTTTTTTTTTTTTTTTAATGGTATGCATTATATATATTACATATTCTCTTTCTAGAATCTTTTCTTTGGTTATTTATTCCATTCTCATAGCTTCTGTAAATCTAGGTATCTAATTCTTAACTCTAATAACTGTTTTTTTATTGAGCAGTCACTATGCATTATATATTTTCTCAATTAGGCCTCTCAGAGAAAGTAGGATCTTATTACAGTCCTTTCATGATGAGGTATCTAAGTTCTATCTGATGCTTTTAACTGCTGTGCTCTATTACCTTTTAGGAATGGCTCTACCTCTTGATGAATTTCTCTACCAGGATGTCCAACAGGCAACTCAAACTCACCAAGCCCCAAAGCAAGTGATAATCTTCCCTGGGACAATCTGCCGACTTCAGTCATCTCTAAGAATGTTGATGGAACCACCATTCTACTCTGGTCTGAAATCTCAGTGTCACTTTTAATTCCTTGTCACTTCTTCCATCTCACCCTCTGGTTCACTAAATCCCCTGATTCTATCTCTACAATGTCTCTGACATGCAACTTTGTCTTTCCGTTGCCAGTCAGGTTTAATAGGTTTAAGAAAAACTTTTGTTTTTACTATAAAACAACAATAGTGATAATAAACCCTGCCTCACATAATAATAAATGGCAGCTGGCATTTGCACAGAACATAAGAAGTGTGAGGGACTGTGGCCATTGGCAGAGTTTATGCCCTGTCCAGGAATTCACTTCTGCTCATGTTCATTGATTATTGAACTCTAGATTTTCCAAGAGGAGCCAACTGTTCAGAGTTTTATGTGTCATCTTCCAACATTTAAGAAATGGTAGTTAGTTCAAGTAAAAGACTCAATACTCTCTCATTCTCTGTCTCTTTCTATCTTCCTGCAGTTAGAAAGGAAAACTAAACATTGAGGTGGCCAAATACATCCTCTGTTGGCTCAGTTTAGCTCCAGCTCTGATGCTTGCACACTCGGTGTTGTGTGTTTCTCACTTTGCCCTCTGTAGGCTTTATGTTATGACCCACCTCTCCCCTATACTGTGCTGATTTGATATACAACGTGGACTGCTTAAATCAGACTGATTAACATAACCATCATCTCTTTTACTTATCTGTCGTGGTAAGACATTTACACTATACTCTTAGTAGTTTTGAAATGTACGATTGCATTATGCACAATAGGTGAGGTCCCACCAAGTATCCTCCCCTCCTCCTACCCCCCTCTCCTTCCCTATTCCTTCTCTCACCTCCTTCTTTCTGGACTATAGTTGTATTTTATCATTCATAGGGATGTGTAGGTGATGATATATTGGTTTCATAATAGTATTGAGTACACTGGATACTTTCCCCCCCCATTCTTGAGATACTTTACTAAAAAGAATGTATTGCATTTCCATCCAGGTAAACATAAACACTGTAAAATTTCCATCTTTTTGTGGCTGCAGAGTATTCCATGGTATACATATACCACTATTTGTTAATCTATTTATGGGTCCATGGGCATTTGGGCTGCTTCCATGACTTGACAATTATGAATTGGGCTGCAAATGTCTTTGTTGTAAAATGATTTGTGATCATCTAGGTAGATATCTAGTAGAGGAATTGCAGGATTGGAAGGTAGATCAACTTTTAGTTTCTTGAGAATTCTCCAAACTTCTTTCCAAAAAGACTGTGTTAGTTTGCAATCCCACCAGCAGTGTAGAAGTGTTCCCTTCTCTTCACATCCATGCCAACATCTGTAGTTTTTGGATTTTGTGATGTGGGCTAATCTTACTGGAGTTGGGTGATATCTCAAAGTGGTTCTGATGATTCAAGATGTTGAGCATTTTTTCATGTATTTGCTGGCTATGCACCTGTCATCTTTGGAGAAGTTTCTGTTCAAGTCTCTTGTATGATGGGCATTCTTGTAGTTATTATCCCCAGGAATGCCATCTTCACATCTAGTTTACTGAAAGCTTGCTTGTCATCACAATCTGCCTTAAATTCTATGTCTCCTGTAAAGCTCTACCTGCTCCTCTCTGCCAGACATCTTACTGTCTTACTAACTTCCTGAGTCATCTCTTTTCTGGCCCATTCCTCAGCTCTGCCTTGTGGGTTGGCTGTATATATGTATATGCTCCTACTTGACTGTGAGATGTATGCTCCTACTTGACTGTGAGTCATCTTTGGGAACCCCACAGTGTTCACAATTAGAGCCTAAATATACCCTGGTTTTGAAATTGCCAAAGATGGAATAGAATATTCTCTGTATTTGAGCATTTTATTTTCATTTTAAAACTTCATTCTCTGCTTCTTATCAAAAATGAGTTGAATTCATTTAATTCCCTTTCTCCCCAGAGCCCAGATAACATGTTCACTGTGTCTGTAAGAGCCTACTTGTGTGGCATAAGACATGACATGGAATCTGCTTGCTTCACTGAGGAAAAGCATTGCTGTATACAAAGATCATCTGCTACAAGCAAGTTGATCCTTGCCAGGAGGATGTGCCTGTTCTTTACTCAGTAAAGAGGCAACCGGTTTACTCATTCTTCTTCTCATTAGAGTCCTTTTAATTCCTGTTTCAGATTCATCAGATTTGGTGTTCTGAGCCTGAGCTTTCTTTGCTATATCACCTCTCATTCTGAACTACTGATCAGACAACAGGCAATCAGGCAGGTTGCCACATTGCAAATAAATGACCACAGAGCACAATGGAACTTATGCAAGTCTAAAAGTGCCCAGGCTGAACATGTTTTTATTGATGAATGCTAAATGCTTTGAAATACCTATGCCACCATTTTGCTACTTAAATATAAACCCACCACAGTAGTCTCTCAACTTTCAGTTACAAAAAAATCCTTTATAGAAGATTGCACTCTTATTCTACTGGCTAACCAACCTGAAGGCTTAAATTATATTGATAGTTTAAGAAATTTCGTTAAAACCAGAACATTTCCTGAACTATTCTAATGAGCAGAGTTGTGGTTCTGTTTATACCCTGTCCAGCATAATAAACATGCAGGGACTATTAAAAATATTAAGAGGTAAAACAACCATTAAAAATTTCGAAGAAATTAAAAAACAAAACCCACCTAATTCTCAACCACCTAATACATAATCATTAATTTGATTACTTCCTTTCAGTTTTATGTCAAATATGCAAACACTTTTTACCTAGTTTTAAATGTACTTTTTGTAAACTTTTCCTGAGTTGCTCTTTTTTTTGTTATATGTTGGGTGTTTCCTGATGCTACCCCCTTTATTCCAGTTGATTGTTGCATCTTTTAATGGAAACTAATCTAGAGATATAGGGACTAAATACTCCTAGGTACACAGTAGAACGTCCATAGTTACCCACTTCCCTATATTGACCACCTCCTTAAGTTG
>CAUYPK010097063.1:0-39089 GCA_963574355.1 Loris lydekkerianus | reverse complement strand
GCATCCTTTCATGATTAGAACACTTAAGAAAATACCCCTAGCTGGGACATTTCTTAAACTGATAGAGGCCATCTACAGCAAACCCACAGCCAAAATGATAGGGAATAGAGTAAAATTGAAAACATTTCCACTTGGATCTGGAACTAGACAAGGCTGTCCATTATCGCCACTGCTATTCAACATAAGCAGTGAGGGAATTTCTAGCCATCACAATCAGGCAAGACAAGGGGATCAAGGGTATTGAATTGGCGTCAGAGGAGATCAAACTCTCACTCTTCATGAATGACATGATTTTATACCTAGAAAACCCTAGGGACTAAATCACAACCTTTTAAAAATACTGGTCTTTGTATCAGTCCTGAATTATGTTTTCCATAATTCTAAACTCCAGTATCCCTTTAGGTGATTTGACAATAACTCAGATGCAGCAAGAATGTTGAAATCCAAATGTCTACCAATGTGACAAAAGTCAACTATAGTAGAGATCCTGACATGGTACTTTGATAGATGGTTGATCTTATAGTCTTGAGTGAAGACTGTAAAAAGGAGATGAGAAATAAAACCTTTACTTAAAATTCTACAATTAAAATTTCCCAAGACTTCAAGAATCAAATAATCAGCCCTGTTTCCATTCCTTACAAAATGTCAGTAAGCCTTCCAGACAATTAAAAGTACACCCACCAACTCATTTAACTCATCCCTATGCCAGTCTCCTGGATTGTATCCAGCCTATAATGACCCAAGTTCTAACCCTAACCTGGGTGCTAGGCATATACAAATGCTTCTGTAACTGTCCTTCTTCGGGCCTTATGAAAATTTTGCTCTTCAAAGAATTTTCCTTTGCCAGAAACAAGCTGAATAAACTCAGCTTTTTTGGGAAATAGCTTTTACCGTGATCTTTATTAGGATTTCAATAAATTATTCCTTTGATTACTTTTTAATTTACTTGGTTGATGTGTATCTGTTAGCCACAGTTTTAAGATAATATTGTAAGTTTTAGATGTAAAAAGTTAAGTTTGCTGAAGTTAATTGTCCTTTGAGCCAAACTACATGCATTACCATATTCCCCAGAAATTTGCAAACATAAATACACATGAAATGCAATAGAACCTTTTTTAACTTGACCACACAAAGGACTATGACAAATTGGTCAATATAGAGTAGTGGCCAACAGAAGGAACTAGGCCTGCAGTGTTGATACATATATCTCGTGCACATCCAGTCTATGACAATTAGGTTGATTTACGGAGGCGGTCAATGTAGGGAGGAGGTCAACTATGGAGGTTCTACTGTATATAGATATACAAATATGCACACAGCTTCCTAAATTGGCAAATCATTCATCTGCATAATTAGCCCAATTATTACCAAAAAAGTAAGTATCAAGAGAAGAGACATTAGGAATTCTGAGTAGTAAAAACTCTATTCTGAGAATTCTGACCTTGGATAAACAATTACTGAAGGCATGAAAATGCAGCCAGATGATAAAAATGGGAGAAAGTGATGTTCAAGAAAGGTCTGTATTTCTGAATCCTTTGTTAAATAAGTCCTCCTTAGCTGTTCTGAGGCTATGCAGTTTACCTAATTTACCACCCAAAGCCATTTATAAATAAATCAAACAGATGCTACGAAGGAAAGCTAGGACATCCATCATGCCTTTCAAGGCTTAGTCTACCTAAAAACAAACATCATTTAATTCCAGTTTACTGTAGCAGCAAGTGGAAATAACAGAGTCCTCATAAGCCTGGCACTGCCTCCTGGCACAAAGATCTGGTGCCAAGTTGCTGAGTGATTTCAATATCAGGGTTGAATAATCATTTTCATCACTCACTTTAAATGAGCAGTTGACATGTCATTAATTAGTATTAATCATGAAATTATCACATAAGCACAGAGAGAATGGTGGTCTATGCACAGATCATTAGGCTAACAGAGCTTAAGACATGAACTGGAATTTTAGACTCACTGCTTATAGAATTTTAAAGAAATAACTAATTTAAATCGTTTAATGTAATATGAGACAAATAAAACACATTTTAATTAAATTTTCTTACAGTATGTGAAATTTTGTTATTGGCCAATGAAATCGCCTGTTTGCTTTTATCAAGAAGAAAGAGAAATATTTTTCACAGCAAAATAAGTACTACAGAGTAAAACAATTAAGAAATCCTACCAATAAATGAATAACTCTGAATACTATTTTATGAACCATATTTATATCAGTTGTCAGAAAATAATATGTAAAAAATGGTTAATTCAAAACTACAATTTGACCACTATGAGATCTTCTTTGCTGATGCTGAAGAGAAATATTACCAAGAACTAAAAATAAGAAAGTCATGTTACTTTTTATTTTCTGTGAGTCTTAGACATTTGACAGACATTTTCTTAAAAATAATTGAAATGAGCCTGTGACTTCAAGAAAAACACCTGATGTTTGTTGCCAAAAATTTAAGCTTTCTGGCAAAAAGTAAAATTTTAAAAAACTTCAATTTACCACTATTAACATGACAATTTCCCACAAAAATTCTCTTCTGTTGATATTGGCAAATGTGTTTATTTACATTATAAATGATATGTATTAACATTGAGCATATTTTCATCATTCAGTAAAACCAGTATTTTCCAAATTACCAATGCATAATGTTAAAACATCATGCATGGGTGAAAGATTCATTCATAGAGCAAAAAGGACCAAAGAATTTTAATGTCTTAGCATATGAAATTCCTTCCTTCACTTATTCATTCATTTATATGGTTCTTATTACACTTTACAACTAACTTTCAGAAAACTGGCAGTTCCAAGTGGTGGTTGTAGCACTAATACAAAGTGTTGAAAATAATCCTACCTTTTTCATCTGAGAATATAGGAAAGAAAATCTTCCTTCATGTACCTCATCCAAAATGATTCATTGCAACAGATAAAATTCAGCAGCATGAGTGGTGCCTGTGGCTCAGTGAGTAGGGCCCCAGCCCCATATACCCAGGGTGGCAGGTTCAAACCCAGCCCCGGCCAAACTGCAACAAAAAAATAGCCAGGCATTGTGGCAGGCTCCTGTAGTCCCAGCTACTTGGGAGACTGACGCAAGAGAATCACCTAAGCCCAAGAGCTGGAGGTTGCTGTGACCTGTGATGCCACAACACTCTACCTAGGTCAACAAAGTGAGACTCTGTCTCTAAAAAAGAAAAAAAAAAAAATGCAGCAGCATATATAAGATTCCAGTATCTCCAGACATTCACCAGCCATAAAAGAATTTATAAAACTGTGTAATAGTGGTACGCTTATTGTGGTAGGCCAGTTTCTCAGGAGGCTCCCAACATTCCTGCCTACAGTATACATGCCTGTTATAATTCCTCTCCCTAGAAGATGGGAAAGACCTGTGAATTATAACTGCTGTTGATAAAGGTACTTTATACTAAGGAGACCTTGGGATAGTCACTCTCCCGGTTATCATATATATATAACTCCCTCAGAACAAATTGAAGAGGGATTCTCCATTGTCTTTGTAGAAGTAAGGTGGTATGATGCGAGAGAATGTGCATATAGTATAATTCCCTTTCCATAAACTCAAATATAGATGAAACCAATCTGTGGGGTTAGAAATCAGGCTGACAGCTACCTTTGCAGAGGCATGGAAAATAGTGACTGAAAAAAACATGGGAGAACTCTGCAGTGCCAGTTAATATTCTATTTCCATTTTTGAGTGCTTGTTACAAGAACTTTTACAAAACTTCAAGTAGCTGTACTACTTGACTTGTGTCCGTATATGTATTATATGTCAATGAATAGTTCCAATTTAGTGATTTCCTTGAACAAGCCCATTTTACCACCCTCTCATGTAACCAACAAATAGTACATGAGATAACATGTCTTCGACTTCTACTGCTGTGTAACAAATTACTAAAAATTTGGCAGCTTAAAATAACACATAATGTTTCATCTCATTGTGTCTGTGGTTTGGGAGTCCAGACACAACTTAACTGGCTCCTCTCCTTGAAGTTTCATAAGGAAGCACATCGAGTGTCAGCTAGGATACCTTCTTTTCCAGAGGTCAGAGACCTCTTCCAAATTCATGGGTTTTTTGATATAATTTATTTCCTCGTGGCTAGATGACTATAATGTCCTCATCTCCTCAAAGCCACACTACCTTTGCTGCTCTGTGGCCCTCTTTTAAGGGCACTCATATCACAGCAGATTGCTTTTTCACAGCCAGAAGGACAGTCTCCCTCCAGTTTTCTAGGATCTCATCTCACAACATAACCTAATTGAGAGAATAACATCCCACCACCTCATCAGATTCTATTGGTTTGAAACAAATCACAAGTTCTGCTTGCATATAGGGTGGGGATTATACAAAGAAAGTACAAGGTGAGATTGGAAGCCACTCTGGCATCTATCACACAAAATACCAATGTTTGCTAAACCAACAATAACAACAACAAAATATCCATTATCATTCTTTTCTTAAATTTCAAATTAATATGAGGTTATAAATGTTTAGGTTAGATTGTTTTAAATTAGAGGATAATGTTCAAGTTGTATGGGACGTGCTGAACACCCTCGCATTGTGCACATTAGGTGAGGTAGCATTTCTCAAAACCCATAAAATGTTACTTTGGAGATTTACAAAATCAATTTCTATCTCAAAAAGCTTTAGAAAGTCCTTTAGAAAATTTCATTATAGCTGAGCATGTATAAAATGATAAGTAGTTTTTGGAATAAGAAGTATTAAAGTCAGCATCCTCCTGCTGTGCTAATCAGAGACTTTTAGGCTGTTAAATTAGCATAAATTATATGAGAAAGCATATTCCCCCATCTTTGTTGAATCAGGGATTTTGTCCTCAATAGGTGATTATTCTATAAGATAGGGTGTGAGCTAATTCTTCTGTGTGTGATATCACAGACCATGAAATATGCCAATGAAACCATTAACTAAGAAATTTCCTAATAGTTTCTATCAGGTGTTAGTAAAGTAATTCAACAAGTCATTTTTCAATGTCTGATCAGTTAATTGATAAAATCTTTCTGATTTCGAATGGGTAAATATATTTAAGTGAATCACATCTAGACTTGAATTAATTTCAAAGCAGCATTTGCCTTCTGAGCTCAACTATTGAAACATAAAGCAGTCATTCTGCACAATATTTCCTGGGAACATATGGACTGCAAGATTTTAAAAAAGAAAAGTAAAATTATGTGGCAGTGATAAATAATAGAAAGACAAGTGATTGAACAAACAAGAAATGAAAAGTATATTCTCACTGTCATATCTTTCCTTTGTTCTTCTTAAATCTGTTTCTCCCTCACATCTACATTAGTTTTTCAATATGCGTTTATTGTCATACTTGCATCTAAGAATAATTAATGTCTATATATAGTAAGTACTCAAAAATTATTTGTTGAATAGATAAACAAAGGAATGAGTAAATTAATCCCATTTTTGGTATTCTTATCTCCTTATTCTTGTCGCAGTTTTATTCTTCATTCCCTCATATAGGCTATCTCAGCTCAAAAAGTCTGAAGAATAATTGTGAAAAATGAATAACAGCCTCCTACTTGTCATTGATTTAATTAAGAAGGCAAAGAATTAAGATATTGATATAAACAGAAAGAATTACTGGTTCAATTCGTAGAATTAAGCTCTAAATAAAGAGTAAAGTCCCTAAAACATCAGAGAGAGATGAAATTCAGTATCATTTTAGGTAGAATGGAGGGTTTGAATAAGCCTCTGTATTTACATTACTCTGGGCCGCCGATTCAGTTGCTCCTGCTAATACCACATGGCAGGTGTGCAAGCCTCACTTTCAAGTCTGATATTTCAGACGATAAACTGGCATTTAAGCTCCTCAGGCTCTCCTCGGGAGTCATTCAATGAATATACCAAAGAGCTTTTTGTTCACTATGATTCAGCCAAGGTCAAGTCCGAAACATTTAATGGATATGTGATGATTAAAAGGACTATTTGTCATACATAGATGGTTTAGCCTAGAAAACCTTTTTTTCTAATTTTGATGACAAATTCTTAAGGATAAAACAAGATAATGCATCAATAATTTGCCCAGACAGTACTATTTTAGAATTTTGAGATTAGGAGAAGTTCTTATTTTAAATACTTATACTAATAAAAGACACAAATGTTTTGATGTAAATTAAATGCTTTTCTCTAAATTTATATTTTCACTATTATATTTTGAGTATATGTTGGGGTGGTAGGTATGAGTGTTTTTATATAGATTTGTTTTTATAATGGTTTAAACTTTTATCAGCACTTTCATTTAGGTATTTATTTCTTGAGCTATTTAGTTTAACTCCATCCACCTGATCGAATAAGCATAACTCATTGAGCTCAGAAGGACTCCTAGAAAGCAAAACGTCCTCTATTTATTGGAGACTGTAAGTACTTGTTAAAAGTAGAAGTCAATGAAGGAATCAGAAGAAATGACAGGATTGGAGTTCTCTGCTGAAGTAACAACCACCAAGCAAAAATGTAACACGCATTAAGGCTTCAAAATTTGGGGAGTTTGGATGAGCCCAGATAAACCTCAAGGGTGCTGAATCACACAAAAACATCTTGTGCTGTTGACTTTTAAGTCATAAGCAATTTGGAGAAAAAAGAGCTTAGATAGAATGATTGTTTCTTGGTGAAATTATCAGCATTCATTCAATCAACATTTATTGAACACACACTGGGTATAAGAAACTGAGAAAAATGTTCATCAACTATCCCTGCAATTCCCAGAGAACTATAAATAAAATTATCAGAATTAAAAGCAAAAATATCTGACATACTCAAATGACACAAAAAAATGTAAATTAAAGAAAAAGATATCAAAGAATACAGAAAAAGGAACTTTAACTATGAACCAGGCAGAAAGAAAGAGAGAGAAGTGTTTGTATAGGGAAGTATTAAAAAGAAGAGTTCTTGTGTAAAGAAGAAAGACAATGGAAAGAATAGCAAAATATCTGAAAAATATAATCATCAATTTTTAACCAAAGAATTAACATGGAAAATAGTAATAAATTATAATTTGGGATATTTGGGAATGGATATGTGATGACTGTTAAGACTACTTCATATTTTGACTAAATGTATTCAGTCCAACAGTTGACTCGTTAAATAACTAGTCTCACTAATTGTTTTGCACAGATTTAGTGTATTAGGCACAGTCTACACCAGCCACATGAAAACTCTATCACCTTATTATAATAGATATCTTTTATAATGAGAAGAGTGAGTACATAGTCCAAATAATTAAAGAATGATAAAACATAAATTATTCATCCCTCTGAGCAAAAAATGCACATTACCTGGTAGAATTTTAAAATTTACACTTTTAGAACATTAATAAATGGTTTAGATTTTAGAACAAAAAAAAATGTGTACGTTAGTTATTTCTATGTAAACAAAACTCTAATATCTCAATTGCATAATCTAATGCCTGGTTTTATGCTGTTGAATTGTGCAGGTCATTTGAAGTTCTAATAACTTAGACCAATCCCAGCTGAGATAGACTGGACTTCACTTTGGCTATTCCATGCATTTCACATCCTGAAACTCAAACTAGTGACATAGCAGCTACCTTGAGCATTCAATATTGATGGTAATACAGAAATGAAGAGAGCACAAACAATGGATGTCTCTTCCTATGGCAACTAAAACCCAGAACACTATTACATTTACCCACATTCCATTGCCCAAGCAAACTATGTTAACAAGTTAACTGCATGGCCAATAGGGCAGGGAAATATACTTTGCCCTTAACTGAAGGCATGCAGAGTAATATCAATTAATGGATGGGACAAGGGACTGGGAATTCTAGTCTATACTATTACACAGTGAATTATGTGTAACATTCATTCAACTACATTCTTTCTGCTTCTATATTGGATTTGTAAGAAAATACATTTGAGATGGTTGCATTTGAACCCAGCTCAGGTTTGCAAGCACTCATGATCAAAAGTGTTAGGTGAGTTGCAAGAAAATGAGGCCTTTGAAATGTGAGAGCACTCTGGCACTGCTATCATACAGGAATACTGAGCAGAACCACCCCTTTCTCACCAAAATATCCTTGCCAGTGTTGAGTAAATTCATGATGACAAGCCACGTTCTACACATTAGGAAATGTATTATAGCAATTGCTGATGAGGTTCGGTTTTAATGAAAAAGGCATACATGTATATTATGACTGATACATTTTACTTCTTTTAAAATCTGTTTTAATGAATCTAAGTCCCCCTACAAAGATGCTAAAGACTGCCCTTCACGTGTAGTGCCAGGATTGTATTATAGACTATTCCCAATTCTTCTCTCCTGTCTGATCTTACATATTATAATTCATTTCCCTTATGCACATGCTACAATCTCGCAATGAATTATTACTATTTATATGCTAAAGAAACATTTTAGACAATTAAGAATAAGGACATTTTTGTCTCCTTTATTTTCTTGCCAATGTTTTCCTTTCATTATGTAAATCTGAGTTTCTGACATATCATTTTCCTTCTCCCTTAAAGAACTTTTTTCAAAATTTCTCTTACAGTTGGTCTGCACATGACAAATTTAGGTTTTTTTGGTATTAAAAAATATTCTTTAGTTTTTGAAGGCTAATTCTGAAGACTAATTTTGCTATAAAATTCCAGCTTGATGTAATTTTTTTTTATTTTTTAATACTCACTATTTTCCATACTCACTTTTTAAGTAGTTTTTATTTCAGAATTTTAGGGGTACAAGTATTCTTGTTTCATGGATGAATTATGTAAGGCTGAAGTCAGAGCTTTTAGTTTTCCCATCACCAAAATAGTGTAGTTTGCACCCGACAGATAAATTTTTCTCCATCACCCTCCTTCCACCTTCTCATTACTTAGTTTCCAATTTCCTTCATATCAGTGATCCCCAAACTCATGAACAACAGGGACCAGTTTCATGGAAGACAATTTCTCCA
Source organism: Loris lydekkerianus (assembly GCA_963574355.1). Taxonomy (NCBI): domain Eukaryota; kingdom Metazoa; phylum Chordata; class Mammalia; order Primates; family Lorisidae; genus Loris; species Loris lydekkerianus. Next base: position 30,146 of record CAUYPK010097063.1, on the reverse strand, counting down.
TGGACCTGGAATGGACGGGGATCTGACAGGTGGTGAAACTAGGTGGTGCAGTAAGCAATGGGTAGCAGCCGTAAACACAGACGAAGGTTCACTTTCTGTCCACCTCCCATCACCCTCACCTCCTGTGGTTGCTCAGTTCTTAACAGACCATGGATCAGTACCAGTTGTTAGCCTGGTTGTAGGGGGCCACAGCTTTACACCACTTTATGACCATGTACACTCACTGTTTAGCTCAAAGTTATTAGTGAGAACATGTGGTGTTTGTTTTTCCATTCCTGAGATACTTCACTTAGGATAATAGTCTCCAGCTCTAAGTTGCTACAAATGACATTATTTCATTTATTTTTATAGCTGAATAGCACTCTATGGTATACATACATAATACTTTCTTTATCCACTCCTTAATTGACAGGTAGTTAGCTGATTCTATATCTTTAAAATTGTAAATTTTGTGCTGCAATAAACATTCAGGTACAGAAGTCTTTTTTGGTATGACTTCTTTTCTTTTGGGTAAACACTGTGGGGTTTCTGCATTGAATGGTATGTCTACTTTTAGGTCTTTGAGGAATCGCCATACTGTTTGATATAGAGGCTGTAGTAATTTACAGTCCCGCCAACAATGTATGTGTTCCTTGTTCACTGCATCCATGCAAATATCTATTGCTTTTACTTTGTGTGTGTTTTCCTAAGTTTTGTTTTGATTTTATTTTTTGTTTTTTAATAATGGCCATTCTGAAAGAACAGTGCTTTTTGTCTCATGGCACAATTGAACCTATAGTTAAACTTCCATGGCACACGTAAATTATGTTGATCAAAATAAGAGTAAAAAAAGAATATGCTTTCTGTGCTTTAATCTTCTTTTGAAAATAATTTAATTAATTATTTTAAAAAATTTTTACACCAGAAGCCAGACGTGATGGCTCATGCCTGTAATCTTAGCACTCTGGAAGGCAGAGGCAAGCGGATCTCCTGAGCTCATGGATTCAAGACCAGCCTGAGCAAGAGGGAGACACCATCTCTAAAAATAGCCAGCTGTTATGGCAAGTGCCTATAGTCCCAGCTACTTGGGAGGCTGAGGCAAGAGAATTGCTTGAGCCCAGGAGTTTGAGGGTGCTGTGAGCTATGATGCCACAGCTTTCTACTGAGGATGACAAAGTAAGACTCTTCCTCAAAAAAAGAACAAAATTGTTTTACGGCACACCAAAGATTCTCTCATGGCACACAATTGTGCCATGACACACCAGTTGAAAATCAATGTTATAGAGGTAAGATGGTACCTCATTGTGGTTTTAATTTGTATATCACTAATGATTAATAATATTGAGCACTTTTTCATGTCTGTTGATCATTTGTGTATTTTCTTTTGAAAACTCTGTTCATTACTTTTGCCCACTTTTTAATGAGGTTATTTGTTCTTTTCTTGATGATTTGATTCAGTTTTTTGTAGATTCTACATGCTCTTTGTCAGATGTAATGCATCTGTTTGAAAATATCTTCTCCCATTCTCAAAGTTGTCAGTTTACTCTATGAATTACTTTCTTTGCCATGCAGAAACATATTAATTAAATTAAGTCCTATTTAGTTTTGTTGCTATTGTATTTGTCTTTAGTCACAAATTCTTTGCATAGACCAATGTCTAACAGAGTTTTTCCTAAATATTCTTCTAGAAATTGTATGCTTTCATGCCTGTATATGACGTGGAATGAGATCTTTCATTCTTCTGCATGTGGCCTTCTGTATTTCCCAGCACTATTTATGAAATAGGGATTGCTTTCCCCAGTGTATGCTGTTGTCTGCTTTGTCAAAGATTAGTTGGTTGTGGGTAGATGGCTTTATATCCATGTTCTCTATTCTGTTCCATTGATCTATATATTCACTTTTTTACCAGTACCCAGGCTGTTTTGGTTACTATAGCCTTGTGTAATTTTTGAAGTTAGGTAATGAGATGACTCTAAAGTTGTTCTTTTGCTTAAGTTTGCTCTGGCTCTTTGGGCTCTTTTGTAGTTTAGGATTATGTTTTCTAGATCTGTGAAAAATTATAGTATTTTGATGAGAATTGCATTAGATCTGTAAATCTACTTTGGGGAATAGGGACATTTTACAATGGTGATTTGTTTGATCTATCATCAGGGGATGTGTTTCCATACATTTGTGTCATCTATAATTTCTTTCAGCAGTGTGTTGTAGTTCTCCTGGAGATCTTTCACCTCCTCAGTTAAGCATATTCCTGGGTATTTTATTTTCTTTGCAGCTATTAAAAATAGTATCACATTATTGATTTTTACTCTCAGGTTCACTGTTATTAGCATGTAGAAATGCTATTGATCTGTATACATTTAGTTTTTAACCTGAGACTCCTTGAATGTATTTATCAATTTTAGGAGTCTTTAGAGTTTTCTAGATGCAAGATCATATCAGCAAGTAGAGATAGTTTCAATTCCTCTTTCTCTATTTGATGCCCTTTCTTTCCTTTTCTTTCCTTGATTTCTCTGGCTAGCACTTCTAGTACTATGTCGACTAGAAGAGGTGCAAGTGGGCACCCTTGTCTCATTCTATTTGTTAGGGACATTTTCAATTTTTCTCCATTCAGAATGATGTTAGCTATGGAGTTGTCATATAGAAGTTTTATTATTTTAGGTATGTTCCTACTATGCCTGTTTTCTTGAGGGTTTTTATCATGAAGTTGTACTGAATTTTATCAAGTATTTTTTCTGGCTCTATTGAGATATTCATATGATCTTTGTTTTTACTTCTGTTCATGCGGTGAGTCACATTTATTGATTTGCATATGTTGAATCATTCTTGCATCTTTGATTTGCATATATTGAACCATTCTTGCATCTTTGGGACGAAAACCACTTGATCATAGAAAATTATCTTTTTGATGTGCTACTGAACTCACTTTGCTCGTATTTTATTGATGATTTCTGGGCTTACCTTCATAAGGGATTTTGCTCTGTGGTTTTCCTTTTTGTTTTTTCCTTTCCTGGTTCTGGTATCAAGGTGATACTGGCTTTGTAGAATGAGTTACAGAGTGTCCCCTACTTCTTTTCGTTGTGGGAGAGTTTCATAAGAATGCATGCTAATTCTTTATAGATCTAGTAGAATTGGTCTATGAATCCATCTAGGCTGGGCTATTTTTGTGTTGGGAGATTTTTATTATTATTATAATCTTGCTACTCTTTGTCAGTCTGTTCAGGGTATCTATTTCTTTCTGCTTCAGGCTTGGGAGACTTTATGTTTATAAGAATTTATCCATTTCTCTTAGGTTCTCTGGTTTGTGTGCATGGAGGTTTTTATAACAGTCATGGATTATATTTTGTATTTCTGTGGTATCAGTTGTCTCCTTTTTCCTTCCCAATTGAGCTTGAGTCCTTTCTCTTCTATTTCTGGTTAATCTAGCTAGTGGCCTATCATTTTTATTAGTATTTTCAAAGAACCAAATTTTTGTTTCATCGATCATTTGTATTTTCTGCTTATTTTCATTTTGTTTAGTTGTTATTGATTTCCTTCTGCTAGTTTTGGGTATGTTTTGTTCTTCATTTTCTAATTACTTCAATAATGACATTATTTTTCTAATTCATGATTTTTCTGTCATTTTTATGTAACCATTTAAGGCTAAGAATTTCCCCCATAGCACTGTTTTTACTATATCTCTTACACTTTGGGAGGTTTTTTAGCCTTTGTTATTCAAATTGAAAAAAAAAATTATTTCCATCTTGAGTTCATCAATAACCCAAGGATCACTCACAAATAGATTGTTTAATTTTTATGTATTTGTGTAGTTTTGAAAGTCCCTCCTAGAATTGATGTCTAGTTCTTTTGTGTTCCACTGTGGACTAAAAGGGTACTCGGTATGATTTCATTTTTTTCTAAATTTGCTGAGACTTGTTTTGTGGCTTAAAATATGATCTACCTTAAAAATGTCCTATGTTATGAGGAGAAGAGTGTAATTCTGCAGTTCTGGGGTAGAATATTCTGTTAATGTCTGTTAAGTCACTCTGTTCTGGAATCCCATTTAAGCCCAAGGTTTAATACTGATCTTCTGTCTCAATAATCTGTCCATTTCAGGAGAGGAATGATGATGTCTCTGGCTCTCATGATGTTGCTGTTTATTTCTTTCCTTAGCTCTAGTAAAAATTTGTTTTATAAAGTTGGAAGTGCCTATGTTAGATATATATATATATAAGGATTGTTTAGGTAAAATCTATTTTAACTGATATTAGAATTGCTGCTCTAGCTTGCTTTTGGTTTTCATTTCGATGGAATTTTTTTCCACCCCTTTACTTTTAGTCAATAAGAATCTTTATGGGTTGAATGCATTGCCTTGAGGTAACATATTTGGGTTGAGGTATTTTTATCCATTTAGTCAATAGACATCTTTTAAGAGGGACATTGAGACTGTTCACATTGGATATTAGTATTAATATATGAGAAACAGTTCTGCTCATTATATTGATTGTTACCTATGATAGTTGTCTATAAAATATATGGGATTATTTAAAACAGCCAAATAGGTATTTCAGAGTAAGCAAGAAAAAGAGAAAGTCCTGGAAAACCAATTTGAGGGAAATATTAATGAAAATTTTTCTGATCTTCCTAAAGATTTAGACATTCATATGCAAGAAGCTCAGTGGAAACCTGGAAGATTCATTTCAAGAAGAGCATCATCATATAGTCACTGAACTGGCAAAAGTCATTGTAAAGGAGAAACTCCTATGAACTTGTTTTCTTGCAACTAGACAGTCTCAAAACTAGCATTATTACTTCACCGCCACTTCAAATCATTAGGCACTAGATTCTCATAAGGACCCTGCGATCAGAAATGCCTCTCTCAAACGTGCAATTTGCAGTAGGGTTCATGCTCCTATGAGAAGCCAATGCCACCACTGACCTGAAACTCAGAAGCAGAGCCCAGGTGGCGATGTGAGCAACGGGGAACAGCTGTAAATACAAATGAAGCTTCACTCACTTGCTGCTACTCACTTCTGTTGTGCAGCCTGGTCGCTAACAAGCCACAGACTGGGACTGGTCCTCAGTCCTGGAGTAGGGGACCACAGCTCTACAGAGCAAAAGATCCAGGGAAAGTCATTTCAATATAGGTAGCATCTGCTCCTGTTCTATAAAGTCACCGTACTTTAAGTGTCTGAACCTGAAGATAACTGTCCAGTAAATACTAGCCCATAAAATACTTGAAGGCCCACAGAATTTAATATCTGAAAGTGAGATTATGACTTCCAAACTCTGTTGACCTTGTCTAACATCTCTATTCTCTATCTTTTAACCAAGTGGCACAATAATTACTTTTACATTATCTCTGTGGTCATGTTTCTCAATGTGTTCTCCCGGACTACAAGCAGAATCAGCTGAATAGTTGGTATCCAGATACATTGAACCAGAATCTCTGGGGGTCAATCTATCTTTTTAAAACTCACCATATCACAGTTATGAAAAATTCCTCTACTGGTGGTTCTCAAAGAGTGATGATTCTGGGCCAGGTTGTTCTAATAAGTCCTCTCCATGTGATTCTGCTGCTCACTGCAGTTTGAGAGTCATCATTCTGTACTGTGGAAATAAATAATCACTTCTACAAAGATGACCTCTATTTCCAGGACATTTTAAAACTATAATGGGCTGTGTTGACTATTTTCAACAAACCATTTCAAATAATCAGAGTGGTAAATAATAAGCAATAGATTTAATATATGGCTGACTTGTTTTTTCTGGCCTTATCTTCATGGCTGTTTATTAAAGGTGATATATCTCCACCTTTATGTTCTATAATTTGCTGCATTGTTTCTCTATGATTTAAATAAATGATTATTATTTGACAACAAATGTTTCCCAAATACATTCTTCATAAATTATCTTTGGAGGAGAAAAATCTAAATTGCAAGAAATAAATGTTTATGTTTTTGTCTTTTAGATATTCTAAAATGTATATTCAATACCTTCTAGTTTTCAAAATTTTCATACCCTTAAGGCTTTAAAACAGCAAAGCACCTTTTTTAGATATTATAATATGCTCTTAACTATTTAATAGGCCATTTCATTATAAATAAAGTACTTAACGACATAAAAGGTGAGCTTCAATGAACTATAAAAATACATGTGACATGATACCTTACAGTAATTTTTGCTAAATCCCAAGCTTCAGAGTTTTTTTTATGAATGAATGAGGAAATTATTTAATTGAAGTAGTATAATATCGCATCAAACATAGAGAACAGAAATTATGATTTTAGTAGTGCACATTCCAAGTTGGCATGTAAGTCCGATGTGCTATTGCCTGAAACGCGTGTATGAAATAGTCTTCCTTGGCCTGGTTTAAAAGATAAAGAGACCATTCTAAAATTGTAACTATCATATTTGGTACCTTGTTGAAACAAAACTATGCCTTCATTACTTTATTTAGTCACCCAGTAATGATACACATTTTTAAAACAAAAGGCTGGATACACTGTGGGCTGTGTCTTTAAAGTTACTCTTTTCATACCTGTCACAGATCAAAGGGCCATTTTACTGAGCAAGTCATAAACAAACTGCAAACTGTGAAATTGTCCATTAAAGTTTAATAAAAAGGAAGAATTAAATTTTCAATCTCAACCTACAATCGGACAGACAGTTAATATCCAAAGACGTTTATCTACCATTGGGACCAGTAGAAACAAACAGAACAGTTTTAAATTATAAAATCTTAACAACAGAAAGAACACAAGGAAAACTGAGTTGAGGTATAGTAGTGGAATTTTTCTTTTCAATTTTGAAATGTTTCCCCATTTTAGGGTAAAGTAGATGTACTTTAATGGTATTATATGAAGTTAAAATGTAGTCATTCTGACGTGGCTTTCTTAGTTACCATTTATTCTTTGTACTGCAAAACATAAATGTGCTCCCAGGGCAGCCGGCAGTATGAACAAAGGGAGATAAAGAGTTAACTCTGTACATAATAATACTGTATTTTTCATTTTTCTAAAGGTATTTTTCTGATTTCTTAAATATTCCAGAGCCAAGAGTCTAATAATTATATACATGGTGTAAGAGCTATAGTCTAGAAGCAGTTAGTACATTTCTAGATTTCAGTTTTATGTAATAAAAAAACATGTACTTTTTAAAATAATATTTGAAAAATTGACACTCATATTTTCATTTAATTTTCAAAGAATGTTCATAATTTCTCTTAAAATCATTTGATAAGGAAAGGAGTTGATATTTTTTATGTAAATTCTGTACCTAAAAATCTCATACTTTTTTTTGTCTAGGCACTACAGTAATAGAGGAAGAGATCAAAAGCAGTATTGTGGTTTCAGGATTTTTTTCCTTATTTCTCCACAACTATTAGTGAACTAAGAGAATCTAAGCTAAAGAAGAGATGACTTTCATTAAACAGGCAGTAAAAAAAGCCACACAACCCTGAGTCAGTTAGACACATTCCAGAGGATTATACATCTAAGAAGCTGGCAGAAAAAATATATGCAAGAGCTATTAGAAATGAGACTTTTGAAATCCAAAAGTTTAGCCTTTATAAGACAATACTTATTATTCATTATGCTTACAAACAAATCCTCCCTTTAGCAATCAAATTTAAATTAAAAAAATTAACATACTCAGGTAAAAATAAGTACAACGAAGTTATTACAATCAACAATAACTTAGGGTATAGTTAAAATAACTGAAAAGAATAGAATTATAATATTACTAACATAAAGAAATGATAAATTTCTGAGTTGTTAGTTACCCTAATAACCCTGATTGGATTAACTCACTTGGTATGCCTGTGTCAAAACATCACACATACCCTAGAAAGATATACCACTATTATGTACCCATAATAATTAAAATTTTAAAAGAGAAAAAAAAGTAAATACTCCATGTTTTAAAAGAAACTACTAATACTGGATAAAAATAATGAGTGAACGGAACACTAGCTATAATAGTTTACTTATTTCTCTTATCCAGGAACTAATTTTCTCTCATATTAACAGTAGCAACCACCTTTCCACCTTGATGGTAATCCTTCCTCCAATCTAGCCTGTTTACCACTGTAAAAAATATATTTTCCATTACTTTTGCCGTGCCACCTTAAGATCTAAAATAGATTTTCTATCACCCATATCAATTTTAAGATTTTAATTCTCTACTTTAAATACTTAATAACCATATCATGTCCAAGAATATCTCACTGCTTCTGCCACTCTGAAGTAAAAATTTAATCACTGCTCTTAAATTGGAGATATATACCCCAAACTTTCATAGGTCCTATTACCACTTTTGAACATTCTTTGAATACATCTCTCTCCTTACAGCCTACCAAGAAATCTATGCTAAATTGATTGTGGTAATAGCCCTGACTCTTCACATGTCCCTGTATGCCAATTACACAACCTGTGTTAATAACTTCACACCCTGATTCTGAATTTGGTCATTTGATTTGCTTTGGCTAATAGGTCAGCAGCAAACGTAATGTTAGTGGAAACTTCAGAAAGTGTCTTTTCAGTTTCTGTCCTCTTTTGGACCCCTGCAAACAATATGAGAACATGCCAGAGCTGGCCTGCTTAGTGGGATCCAAGAAACGTGAAGAAATGTGGATGCATCTGTGTCAAGGCCATCCTCGCTCAGCCTCACCCAGCCAACCTTGAGAGACATGAGAAAATGCAGTCAAAATCAGGTGAGTTGAACTCAGATCAGCAGATGTGTCCAGCCAACACACAGACTTGTGAGAAATAAACTGCTGACAGAAAGAGGGAAAGAGGCTAGCTATGCATATCAGAGCAACTTAATGGAAAACAAATCAGTGTAATGGCCATCATGGGAGATAAAACAAGTTTGAAAATCAGTACCATAACTCAATGTAGATTGTCATACGAGTACAATCTGCTGATTAGATCAAAATAAGTTATGAGGAAAATAACGATAGCCCTACAACTGAATTTAATCTTATTCAGTGTTATATAGGTAGAGTGCATACAACAATTATAAAGACAAAAAAGAAAAATCCAAAGATAGTAATAGTTCAACTGTTCATCAAGCCAGATTTAAGGTGTATTGCCTATATTAGAATAAATGTAAGAACCCTGAAAATATAGCTCTTTATTTTCTTATTTATCAAACCAACTACTATTAGCAGGCCATTTATTGGCTGATTTCCCCATTTGTATTTCTAATTTTTATTCTTTAATTTTTACTCTTGTATCTTATTGGGTAAGCCAATATTTTATATATTTTTTCTTTTTTTAGTTAAAAAAATCTAACTTGAGTATTTATCATTCCATATTCTTCTCATTGTTTTAATTCACTAACTTATGCTTACTATTTTTATCTTTATCGACGTTTTTCTTTTATTAACCTTTGGCTTATTTTCTTATTAGAAAGAGCATTCTAATTCATAAATAGTCTTTCTTTGTTACCAGTATGTAGTGTAAGTGCTGGACTAGAACTCTTTGAGTCTTACTACAGCATTGTAACGTAGGTTTTCATGCATGAAATTTGGGGTTTTATTATTTTTATTGTCTATATAATCTGCCACTAATTTTTGTCTTTAACTATGAGATTTTTGAATAAATGAATTTTCTTTTTTTATTTATTTTTTTATTTTCACATATACATGTGTTCATTAGGTTTCCACTTTTTGCCTTCACAATATTAAAAAGGCTTAAAATTTAACAACACTAACAATGTTTAAGATAGGAATGAGAAACAAAAACCTCGCAAAGAACTAACGAAGACTAATACATTCTGAAAAGAAATCAGACGATTGCTGCAATGAAGTATTAAGCAATAATAATAATAGTAACACAAAGAAAGTAACATTCACATTCTCAAATAAGAGTATGTCTATTATAGAATGCTTTGACTCTGAGGTTCAGTATGGAGTCATCAATTAACTACTTCTTATTATTTTTTTCCCAAAGTATCAAAGAATAGACAACTAATATTTATAAATAAAGAATAATTTTAAAAAATAGATCATCTTATGGACAATAGAAAAAGAAGAAATACTTCAAAATCATTCTACTTAATCTGCATACACCTGATATTAAAATTAGAAAAAACATATTATTATAAAGGGGAAATTACAAACATAATTTACTTATAAATGAGGATGCAGTATCCTGTATCCTAAACAACATATTAACAAGTTGAAGTAAAAATTAATGATTAAGTAATGTACTTTAGTCAAAATCAAATCCAATTTATGTGAGAATTAGTCACTATTTTCTTTCTTCTTTTTTTTCTTTTCCTTACCCTCACCCCCTCCCTCTTTCTCTGTCTGCTCACTCTTTCCCCCATGCCCGACCTTGTCATTGTCCTCATATCAAATCTGAATACATAGGATGCAAACTTCTCCATTCCTGTGATGCTTCACTAAGGATAATGTGTTCCACCTCCATCCAGGTTAGTACGAACGCTGCAAAATCTCCACTTTTTTAAATAGCTGAATAATATTCCATGGTATACATATGCCACAGCTTGCCAATCCATTCCTGGGTTGAAGGGCATTTAAGCTGTTTCCACATTTTAGGGATTGTAAATTGGGCTGCAATAAATAGGCTAGTACAAGGATACTACAAGTATCTTTATAATAAAAGGGTTTTTTTCCTTCAGGATAGATGCCCAGTAATGGGATTCCAGGATCAAACGGGAGGTCTAGGTTGAGTTCTTTAAGGTTTCTCCATACTTCCTCCCAAAAAGGTTGCATTACTTTGCAGTCCCACCAGCAGTGTAAAAGTGTTCCTTTCTCTCCACATCCATGCCAGCATCTGCAGTTTTGAGATTTTGTGATATAGGCCATTCTCACTGGGGTTAGGTGACATCTCAGGGTGGTTTTAATTTGCATTTCTCTAATAATTAGGGATGATGAGAATTTTTTCATGTGCTTGCTGGCCATTAGCATGTCTTTCTTAGAGAAGGTTCTATTCATCTCTCTTCCCCATTGATGTATGGGATTGTTGGTTTTTTCTTGTGGATTAATTGATGTTCTGTATAGATCCTAGTTACTAAGCTTTTATCTGATTCAAAATATGAAAATATCCTTTCCCATTGAGTAGGTTGTCTATTTGCTTTGGTTGGTGCATCCTTGGCTGTACAGAAGCTTTTCAATTTAATTAAATCCCACTTGTTTATTGTTGCTGTTGTTGCTATTACCATGGCAGTCTTCTTCATGAAGTCTTTCCCCAGGCTGGTATCTTCCAGTGTTTTTCCTATTCTTTCTTTGAGGATTTGTATTGTTTCATGCTTTAAATTTAAGTCTTTTCTCTATCTTGAATCAATTTTTGTGAGTGGAGAAAGGTGCGAGTCCAGTTTGGATATGGATATGTGGATATCCAATTCTCCCAGCACCATTTATTGAATAGGGAGTCTTTCCCCCAGTGGATGTTCTTGTTAGGTTTATTGAAGATTAGGTGGCTGTAAGTTGCTGGTTTCATTTCCTGGTTTTCTGTTTGATTCCAAATGTCTATGTCTCTATTTTTGTGCCAGTAACATGCTTTCTTGACCACTATGGCCTTGTAGTACAGCCTAAAATCTGGTATGGTAATACCCCCAGCTTTGTTTTTAATTACTAAGAACTGCCTCAGCTATATGGGTTTTTTTCTGGTTCCATACAAAACGCAGAATCATTTTTTCCAGGTCTTGAAAATAGGATGGTGGTATTTTAATAGGGATGACATTGAATTGGTAAATTGCTCTGGGAAGTATAGACATTTTAACAATGTTGATTCTTCCCAGCCATGAGCATGGTATGTTCTTCCATTTGTTAAAGTCCTCTGCTGCTTCCTTTCTTAAGGTTTCATAATTTTCTTTATAGAGGTCCTTCACCTCTTTTGTTAGGTATATTCCTAAGTATTTCAATTTCTTTGGGGCTATAGTGAAGGGAGTTGTGTCTTTAATTAACCTCTCATCTTGGCTGTTGTTGGCATATACAAAAGCAACTGACTTGTGGACATTGATTTTATATCCTGAGACATTACTGTATTTTTTTAATGACTTCCAAGAGTCTTGTGGTTGAGTCTTTAGGGTTCTCTAAGTATAAGATCATATCATCAGCAAAGAGGGAGAGTTTGACTTCCTCTGCTCTGATTTGGATACCCTTTATTTTTTTGTCTTGTCTAATTGTATTAGCTAGAACTTCCAGCACTATGTTGAACAGTAATGGTGACAGAGGACAACCTTGTCTGGTTCCAATTCTAAGAAGAAAAGCTTTCAGTTTTACTCCATTCAGTAAAATATTAGCTGTGGGTTTGTCATAGATAGCTTCAATCAGTTTTAGAAATGTGCCACCTATGCCTATACTCCTCAGTGTTCTAATTAGAAAAGGATGCTGGATTTTATAGAATGCTTTTTCTGCATCTTTTGAGAGGATCATATAGTCTTTGGTTTTACTTCTGTTGACATGGTGAATAACATTTATAGACTTGCATATGTTAAACCAGCCTTGCATCCCTGGGATAAAACCTACTTGATCATGATATATGATTTTTTTGGATGATAAGCTGTAATCTATTGGCTAAAATTTTGTTGAGAATTTTTGCATCTATATTTGTTAGTGAAATTGGTCTGAAATTCTCCTTTTAAGATGGGTCTTTTCCTGGTTTTGGTATCAAGGTGATGTTTGCTTCATAGAATGTGTTGGGGGAAGATTTCTTCCTCCTCAATATTTTGGAATAATTTCTGTAGTATAGGAATAAGCTCTTCTTTGAAGGTTTGATATAATTCTGGTGTGAAGTCATCCGGACCAGGACATTTTTTTGTTGGGAGATTTTTATTGTTTCTTTGATCTCAGTGCTTGAAATTGGTCTTTTCAGGAGATCTATTTCACCTGGGGTAAGTCTAGGGAGAGGGTGTGATTACAAATATTGATCCATTTCCTTCACATTGTGAAATTTCTGGGCATAAAGTTTCTGGTAGTATTCAGAGATAATCTCTTGTATCTCTGTGGCATCTGTTGTTATTTCCCCTTTATCATTTCTGATTGAGAATACTAGAGATTTTACTTTTTTATTTATAGTTAGTCTAGCCAAAAGTTTATCTATTTTATTTATTTTTTCAAAAAAACAACTCCTTGTTTCATTGATTTTCTGAATAATTCTTTTGTTTTCAATTTTGTTAATCTCTGATTTGATTTTGGATATTTCTTTTCTTCTGCTGGATTTAGGCTTAGATTTTTCTTCTTTTTCCAGTTCCATCAGATAGCTTGTGAGTTTGTTGATATGCTCTCTTTCTGTTTTTTTGAATGTAGGCTTCTAAATGGATAATTTTTCCTCTCAGGACTGCTTTTGCAGCATCCCACAGGTTTTGGTAACTTGTGTCTTCATTGTTGTTATGCTTAAGGCAGTTAATGTTTTCTTTTTATATTTCTTCCTGCACCCGTCATTCAGCATAAGGTTGTTTAACTTCCATTCCTTTGTGTGAGGTTGAACATTTTTATTGGGGTTGAGTTCCACTATTAGTGCCTTGTGATCTGAGAAGATGCAAGGTAGAATTCCAATTCTATTGATTCTGTTGAGGTTTGTTTTGGGTCCTAGGATATGATCAATTTTGGAGAATGTTACATGGGATGATGAGAAGAATGTATATTCTTTATCTTTAGGATGGAGTGTTCTATATACGTCTATCAAGCACAATTGTTCTAGGGTCTCATTTAAATCTCTAATATCTTTGTTTAATTTATGTGTAGAGAATCAATCCAGCTCTGAGAGAGGGGTGTTAACATTCCCTGTTATTATGGTGTTATAGGATTATAATCTATAGGATTATAGACTAAGCAAGGTTTGTTTCAAGAATCTGGCAGCATTTAAATTGGGTGCATAAATATTTAAAATTGAAATGTTTTCTTGCTGTAATTTTCCCTTGACCAATATGAAGTGACCATCATTGTCTTTTTTGACATTGTTGTTTTAAATCTACATGTATCTGAAAATAAGATTGCAAGCCCTCTTTTCTTCTGAATTCTATTTGCCTGAAAATTGACTGCCAAACCTTAACTCCAAGTTTTAATTTGTCTTTTGATGTGAGGTGTGGTTCCTGCAGACAGCAAATAGATGGCTTGTGTTTTTTAATCCAATCAGCCAATCAGTAGGGAATGCCTCTTCAGTGGGGAATTCAAGCCATTGACATTTATTGAGATGATTTATAAGTGTGGTAGTGATCTATTCAGCTTATTTTGTGTAAGTCCATTGCTTAGTTTTGTCTTTTGCATCATTGTGAAAACTAGATTCTGTCCTTTAATTTCTGGATATTTACTTTGCTGAAGGTCCATTATGATGGTCAGTGTGTAGAACAAGTTGAAGTATTTTCTGTAAGGCTAGTCTTGTGGCAAATTTTCTGAATGTTTGCATATCAATAAAAGATTTGATTTCTCTGTCAATTTTAAAGCTTAACTTAGCAGGATATAGAATTATGGGCTGGAAATTTTTCTGTTTAAGGAAATTAAAAATAGATGACCATTGTCTTTTGGCTTGAAAAGTTTCATTAGAGAACTCTGCGGTCACACTGATAGATTTGCCCCTGTAGCACAGTTGGCGCTTACTCCTGACAGCTTGCAAAATCTTTTCTTTTGTCCTGACGTTAGATAGTTTCATCACAATGTGCCTTGGAGAAGCCCTATTTGACTTGCGGTGACCAGGGGACCAATATCCCTCTGCAAGGAGTATGTCAAAATCTTTGGTGATATTTGGGAAATTTTCATTTATAATATTCTCTAGAATGACTTCCATTCCTCTGGGGCATTCTTCTTTGCCCTCAGGGATACCTGCAACTAGTGTATTTGAACATTTCATAGAGTCTCACAATTCTGTCAGTGATCGTTGTGCTTTCTCTCTCTTCTTTTCTGCCTCTTTATCTAGTAATCTCAAGAGCTTTATACTCTACCTCTGAGATTTTTCTTCTGCAAGATCTAATCTGTTGTTGATACTTTCTATTGCATCCTTAAGTTCCCTGATTGACTGCTTCAGTTCCTTCAGCTCTGCTATATCCTTTCTATATTCTTCATATCGTTCATCTCTTATTTGATTCTGTTTTTTGATTTCCTTTTAGTTATTTTCCACTTTCTCAATGATTTCCTTCATTCTTTTCATCATCTGTATTTTAAATTCACCTTCCATCATTTCTAACATTTCTTTATAGGAGAAATCCTCTGCTGTAGCTAACTCATGATCCCTAGAAGGAGTTACTCTAGACTGGTATTTCATGTTGCCAGGATTTTTCTGCTGTTTTTTCTTCATGAGTGCTTTCTTGTATCTATTTCCTTAGCCTATTTTTCCTTTCATTTCTTCTTGCTCTTTAAGTTACTGTGCCTCTGGCCTAAAGTTTTAATAAGTCCTTTTGGTACGGGACCAGATGGATAAGCAGATTGAAGACAAGAAGGGAAAAAATATTTTAAACAGAAAGAAAAAGGAGAAAAAAGAGGGGATGAATAAAAGGAAATATTGACAATAAGAAGAAAGGCACGAAAAGAAGGGACCAGGAGTAATATAGGTGTATAGTAGGGTACTAAGACCCAACCTTAAAACCCCCAACCTCTGGGGGTGCTGGGATGGGTAGTTCCCTTGAGGTCAACAGCTGTTTGCCAGCCAGATCAGACACAGAACCCCACCTCCACCAAGTAGAGGACAGACAAAAATAGTATAAATCAAACCAAAACAAATAAGCAAAAACCCTTAGGGGATAAAATTGGAGAAACAAACAAACAAACAAACAATTGGGGCAGAAGCACTGACAAAAATGAAATACTAATTGTTAAAGAAGGCAAAAATGAAAAATTGTATTTAAACTAGAATAGTGGGGGAAAGGAGAAAAAAGAGCAAAAAAGGGAAAAAATGTCAAGGGAAAATGTTGAAATGAAGAAGAAGAAGAAGAAGAAGAAGAAGAAGAAGAAGAAGAAGAAGAAGAAGAAGAAAACAAAACTAGATAGTATATATATCCTGCTGATTATTGTCCAGGCAACAGGTGATCTTCTGAGGCATGAGATGTTGATTGCAATATTAATAACAGCTCTTCAAGATGGAGTCTGAAGGTCTCTGCTGGTCTCTCAGACCCTGTAGGTTTCAAGATGGAGTCTGAAGGCCTCTGCTGGTCTCTCAGACCCTGTAGGTTTGGGAACCCAAATGTCTCCTCAGCCCACTTTAAAGACACTCCAAACTATAAACCTTGCCCAAGCAGAAGCTTTCCAAGGAGAGCACTTATTGCTGGGATCTCTCCTGGCATAGCTGCCCACTTATCCAGTGTGCCAAATCCAGACTCCTTTTATCCTCCTGAGGGCCGAGACTATTAATCTGCAAAACACTTGGATCTCTGCACTTCCCCAGCATCTCAGTCCCAGCCTTTGGGCAGCTCAGTCACTAAATTACTCGGCCAAGGTCTCCTGGCCTATCCCCATGCTGCAATATGCAGGGGCAGCTCCCTCTCAGTAACTGTGCTGGCAGGCCACAGCTGAACAATATTAGCTTCCCTCCGGCTCAGCAGCTCAGTCTGGGGCCCCAGACAACACCCAAAATCGTCCACACACCCAACCAAGATCTCTCAAGGCAGTTCAATCCAGTGCCCAAGTCCAAAAAAAAAAAAAACAAAACAGCCCACAGGTAAAGATTTTCCTGCTTACAGTCTTGCTGTTCCAATGGTTACAGCTACAGACAGCCTCCAACTGAACCAACATACCCAGCACTTGCCAGTTTTTCGCAGCTTCTGTCCTCCTCGTGTGGTCCAGAAGTCTCTCACTGACTTCCTGTATCACCAAAGGGAAGCCTCTGGGCAAGACCCACCGGCCAGAGTTGCCTGGAGTCTTCTCTTCTTACTCTCACTGTGCCCAGCTGCATAGAAGCTGCTACTCAGCTGCCATCTTAGTTTCTCAATCCCAAAAGAATTTTCTTTTAAAGTTCTATATGGAATACTTTTTATTCCTATCCTTATCTATATTATTAATGTATAACTTATATTATCTTTTAGTTCAGAAAATAAGTTTTATACTATTTCTTCTGTTAGAAATAATCGAAGTTTTCTTTGCTTTTTGTTTATGATCAATTGTTATTCCCAGTGTTTCTGTATGCATCTCTTTATGTCTCTCTGTGACTCTCTCTCTCATATATGTGTGTGTGTGTGTGTGTGTGTGTATAGTGATATATACATGTGTGTATATATGATGTGATATATATATATCTCACATTTTATTCATTCATTCATTCATACATTGGTGGGCACTTCTGTTGTTTCCATATTTTTCAATAGTGAATTGTGCTGCTATAAACATTCATGTGCAAGTGTATTTGTGACAAAATGTCTTTTTTGGTGGGAGATCTTTAAATACCCAGCAGTGGGATTTCTGAATCAAATGGCATGTCTACTTTTAGTTCTTTGAGATATCTCCATATTACTTTCCATAGAGGTTGTACTGGTGTAGAGTCCTCCTAACAGTGTATACAAGTTTTCTTCTCTCTACATCCTTACTAGCATCCATATTTGGGGAATTTTTAAAAAGAACCATTCTCACTGAAGTTAAGTGATATCTCATTGTGGTTTAAATTTGCATTTCTTTGATGATTAGGGATGTTGAGGATTTTTTCATGTGTTTTATTGGCCATTAGTCTATCCCCATCAAAATACCAACATCATTTTCTGCAGCTCTAGAAAAAATTCTATACTCTATGTGAAACTAGAAAAGAGCCTGAATAGCCAATGCAACCTTGCACAATAAGAAAGGAAAGAGGCATCACTTTTACTAGACTTAAAGCTACACTATTAATATAAAGCTATAATAACCAAAAAAGCATGATGCTGCCACAAAAACAGAGACCTATGCATCTGAACAGGCAACCCAGATATGAAACGATCCTCTTCCTGATCTTTTATGAAGCAGATTAAAAACAACACTGGAGAAAAGAATCTCTGTTCAATAAATGGTGCTGGCAAAATTGGATAGCCACGTGTAAAAGACTGAAACAAGACCCCCATTTCTTGCCACTCACAAAAATTAATCCACAATGGATAACAGACTTAAACCTAAAGCATGAAACCGAAAGGATGCTAGAAGAAGAGGTAGGAAAAACTCAATAGAATTGTCCTGGGCAAAGAATTTATGACAAAGACCCCAATGGAAATGTTAGCAACAACTAAAGTAAACAAACAGGACCTGATTAAATTTAAAAGCTAGTACATAACCAAGGAAACAATCAATAGAGTGACTAGACAACGTGCAGAATGGGAGAAAATATTCACACGCTACCATATACCTAATTAAGAACGAATTATCAGCATCTACAAAGAACTCAAGCAGATCAACAAGAAAAAAATCAAACAACCTCATTTAAAAATGGGCAAATGACATGAATGGAAGCTTTTCAAAAGACTAGAAACAGGTTATTAAAGACAAGTCCTATTAGAAGCATGTTATTTATTATTTTGCATTTCTCATGGCTTTTGTTTTATATCAACTGAATGTTATTTGGCACATAAAGTTTCACAGATTCCATTCTTTTATTTTTTTCTAACAGATATAAATGTTTTATCACCTGAGAGTCATTTTTAATAAAATATTTTGCTGTTATGACAGTTTAATCTTAGTTACATCATGATATTTTGTTATACTTTGCTTTTAAGTTCTCTTGATGTTTTTGTCCTTTATATAATTGGATTTGTGATTTTTTTAATAATATTTGAGTTTTTCTGGCTGTGTAGATAGAGCAAGATCTGTTTGACTAAATAGCGTTATATATTTAATTATGATACTTTAGCTTCAAAAACCTAGGCATGTACCCACTTCCACTTTCTACTTTTGTTAATCATGTCATCATTTCTGTATTGGGAAGATTTAGAATGTTTATATTGTCTGTTTTAATCCTAATTTCCACAATTATTCTGAATTTAAATAATTTTATTCTTATAACCACTCCTTTTTCTCATAGATTCCAAATTTATTGCCTCGTAGAATAGATTTCTTTTGTTTTTCTATAAATATTTTGAGTTGCTATACTTTCTGAATTCCTACATGTTTAAAAGTATTTTCACTGTTTTATCTCTGAACAGGAATTTAGTTGGATAAACAGTTCTGAAGAGTATGCTTTCTTTTACTAAGGACAAAGTTTTTTTTGATGGAATGTATAAAGTACAAAGCCAGCCTGATTTATTTTTCCTAGAAATCATGACAAAAAAAAAAAAAAAATTCTCCAAATGTCCATGGTATTCTTTTTCTCTATGTTTAATTTTTAGTAACTTTATCAGGACATGTCTCAGTATACATCATTTTTAATCAGCTGATAAGTGCCAGGTAAACTATTATCTGGAAAAAATTACATACCACCTTAAATTTCTTTTAATCTTAAAACTTTAAGTTTTTATTTTAACATTTTATTAAATTAAAAGTTTACTTTTATGAAAATGAGTAGTGTTATATATTGCAGAAACTGCTATATTGAGTCTCACATATAAGGTATATGAAACAGATTCTTTGAGGCTAGCAAATTCTTCTATTCTTACCTATTTAACAAAGTGCATATGATTTTGTATTTTATTCAGTTTCCATAATACCAATAGTTCTCTCACACTGAATTAACATAATATATCTTTTAAGGTATATAATTAGTATGGATCAATTATAAGATAGAGATAGTGGAAAACTCAGGCTTATATTATCCTATAGTATTTAAGATAGAAGTAAAATAAAACCATACTTTTAAAACTTTTTTTGTTTCTCCAAATTTTCTACCTCCTAATCTACTTAATTAAAAAGTGGATTTACTTTTGTGTGTTCAAGGCATTGCACCAAATATCTTACATGATGCTGTATATAAGCTCAGGCTTTTCCTGTAGTACATGCACATCTACAGAGCATGTTAATGCAGGAGATGAAGTGCCTAAACTCTTTCTGGCTAAATGTTAATACATTTCTATTTATTGCTCAGATTTTTTCTTTCACCACCCACTCCCCTATCCCATTTACTTTCCACAGACAATATAAAATATCGGTAATTTTTATTACTTTTCAAAGAACTTCCATCTTTTACTCATACTAATCACATCAGCCATGACCCGGCAAATTACAATAGAGCAATAAATTTTCACCACATTAAATTTTACTGTAAGCAAACATAAAATCATGAACTGATGGCAGCACATTCTCTGTGATTTAAGTAGTCCTGCCCTTCCTGAATTATTATATAAGGCTGCCTGGCATTGAAAGGACACCGAAGTAAAGTGATAATGTACTTTTAAAGCAGGTGGTGCCTTCTCTAGCACCTTGTGTCACATGAGGCTATGGATGCTTGATAGAACAATGTTATAAAATGAAGTAATGGAACACAGAATTTGAGTAAATGGTCTTTCTATTCATCTAGCTTATTATGATAATAAGGAATATCTTGCCACTCTTCTTTTTTTTTTTTTTTTTTTTTTTTTTTTGCAAAGTTTTATTTCACTGTAAGTCTCACTTGTTACTCTTCACTGAAAAAAACATGATATAGTCAAATCTTATTTGCTAGGATCTGGGAATAGCTGTTCTCAAAGAGGAAAAGTGTACCTAGAAAAAAAAAAACTGTTAAAGAATTCACCTTTTATCCTCAAAACGAAGAGGAAAAAAGTATATTGTATGAACTCAATAGAATTTTCACACTGCAGAATGATTCCAAAGAAACATAGATTCTTAAAGTTAGTTTGAAAATGAGACAAACATTTTTCTCTAAAGGTGTAAACAGCCAAACCACTACCTAAAGGAGCTATTTTTCCTGTAATAAAATTGTTAAGATCTCAGCCACTCAGTTGATGTGAAATCCATCAACTCTTCATAGTTAGTTTTATAGTCCACAACAAAGGTTTTAATAAGTACAATTTCAAAAAGAAGTGGAAAATTAAAAAAAATGTGACTGTAGAAGTTCTTTATATTAAAAACCACGGGGACTAAAAAGGTCTGGGCAGGTTGTGGGTGGGGGGACACAATTGCAGAAAAATGTGAATGGTAACAAATAAATAGTTTTAGTGTATTCAAGAAACATATTTTCTATGTCAACTTGACACTAAATTACAAAACACTTCCTAGCTCTTAAGAAAAATGCAGTAAAACCTTATTTAAGTTGCTGTATAGAATAGAGGAGGAGAGAAAAGGCAGGGGTGAAGTTCTGTTGAAAAAGGAGCTTTATACAATTTTGTTTTTCATTTACCATGTTATAATATCTGCTGTTTGGGGGAAAATTCAAATTTTCACAGTACATTACATTTTAATACAATGTCTTCTCCCTGGGTTTTCTGGATTGATGTGCTTAAAGAAAGCAGGGAGAACCCAATTGTGTTAAATAAATACCTTTCATGTACTTCTCTTGGTCTGAGTAGGGGAACAAATAAATTGATTCGGCTAGCACAAAAAAGATAACTGAACAGTTAGCTACCATGTGTAGCTCGACATGTCCAATTAAGAGGATTATTCATTCAAACAAAGCAGCTAGCATCTTGTTTAACCAGTGTTAAGGGAGTTCCTATTCCACAGGACGTTCTGGAACACTGTGTCCATTGGGAGAAAATAACCATAAATTTGGTAGACATAGCTGCGTTTGGAATTTTTCAGCTAACTGACTAATGCATATTTTGTCTCTCCTCTTGAAAGTTTTTCTGAAGTGACTCTATCTTGCCATTCCTTTTTGTTTGTTTTGTAAAATTGGAGGAGGAATATTTTTTTCTACCCAGTTACATAGCTGTGCTGTTGTAGCTTTCTGTTGATTCAGCCTGGCATTCACTTGGTGCTGGTGATTACTAAAAATTAAAATATCAAAAATGAACAAACCAGTCATGATTTATAGTGCATTAAGGAGGAACTTTAAGAAAAAATGACAAAGAGAGTAAATATGCATGGGAATTAAATATTCTTCTCTTTATGTATTTCAACTGTTGTTTATCACTACTTAATTTAAATCTGATGGTCTCCTGATCTAATGGGGAAATTCACCCCAAATCTTTAAATGGAGTCAAACATTTTTGAGCTCTACACTTTCAGCCTTGGCACTTTCCCTCTAAGGGTCTAGATGAAAAAAAAAAAAAAACCCTCAACATTCCATTATAATTATTTGCTCTTGCAACTTGCCCTGCAGATTGAGACTTATCTATAATAAGGCTATCATCTGGCCCTTCTTGTGTCCATTTAACTATAAAGTGCTTTTTGCTTTCTTATCCTTTCACAAAGGATAGTTCCTTCTCTCCTGTACACAGTTTCTGATACTATAAAACAGAAAGCAGCTGCAAACACACGTTGCATATAATTCAGGGTGAGGTTTGTTCCCTTAGTCACCTTCTACTCATTCCCACCTTCCTCATTTATATCTCATTACGCACAGACATTACTAATTACTTTGCACAAAATCACTAACTTATGAACCCAGTCATTCTTAGCTGCACAATGGAGCTTTAACTTTGTCTTTTTACAAATACCTGGAAAGAAGTAGTTTAAAATAATTCAAATTGAATTGTAAAGTATGTAATCTTGCCCAATTTGTCAAATTTAAAAATCTACCTAGGGTATTTAAACTGCCTTAAAGTATTTTGTCTTTTCATAATTGTTTATAGCCCATAGAAAATAAGCAATGCATTTTTTAGCTAACTTCTTACAATCCTGTCTTTCAAGTTACCTCCCGTAACCCGACTTCATTAGTCCTCTCTCATGTATCCATCTGCACTACTGATTCCCTAACTCTGGTTCTGATGGTGACAATGGGGCTCACTCTGGCACAATATGCAAATATGTATGTTGAATGGCAGATAAAATTATATTTCTGAATTCCACTTCTTCCCAGTAAATCACACAGTATGTTGATATTGTCATATTCCAGAAAGGGTCCCGATCTCTGGCACTCTGGCATAACTCCCACTGACTAGGCATCCTCAAACTTTTTAAACAGGGAGCAAGTTCATTGTCCCTCAGACCGCTGGAGGGCCAGACTATAGTTAAAAAAAAAAAAAAAAAAAAAAACTATGAACGAAATCCTATGCACACTGCACATATCTTATTTTGAAGTAAAAAAACAAAATGGGAACAAATACAATCACACCGCCACATGTGGCCAGTGGGCCATAGTTTGAGGACCCCTGCAATAGTTCTTCCCTTCTGAAGAGAGTCCCCACAATTTAAAATTAAGGACATTGTAGATTCTGATTATCAGTCCCTTCTCAGACATACAGAATGCAGATATTTTCCCCCATTTTGTGAGTTATCTATTCGCTGTTTCCATTGTGTCCCTGGCTGTGCAGTAACTTTTTAATTTGATCAGGTCCCATTGATTTATTTTGGTTGTTGCTGTGAATGCTTTAGTCTTCATGAATTCTTTGCCTTAGCCAATATCTTTAAGAGTTTTTCCAACATTTCATTCTAGAATTCTTATAGTTTCTTGCCTCCAGTGTAAGTATTTTATTCATCGTGAGTTGAGTTTTGTGAGTGGTGTGAGGTGCAGATCCTGTTTTAGTCTTTTACACGTGGCTATCCAGTCTTCCCAGCATGATTATTTGTTAAATAGGGAGTTTTTTTCCCCAGTGTATATTTTTATCTGTTTTCTTAAAAATCAGATGAGACCGTGAGGATGATGATTTCATCTCTGGGTTCTCTGTTCTGATCCATAGCTCCACGTCTCTGTTTTTGTGCCAGTTCCGGGCTGTTTTGGTTACTACAGCCTTATAGTACAGTTCAAAGTCTCATTAAGTGATGCTTCCTGCTTTGTACTTATTATGTCAGATGTATTATTATTCCTTTGACTGGTTATTTGGGATCTTTTCTGGTTTCATATGAAACATAGAAATTTTTCTTAGATATACAAAAAAAAAAAAAAGGCATTGTAATTGCACTAAATCTGTAAATCCCTTTGCATAAGATAGTCATTAAACAATGTTGATTCTGCCAATCCATGAGCCTGGCATATACTTTTCCATCTGTTTAAATCCTCTGCAAATTCTTTCCCCAATGTTTCATAATTCTCCCTATAGAGGCCTTTCCCCTCCTTTGTTACCTATATGTCTAGGTGTTTTATTTTCTTTGTTGCTACTGCAAAAGTTATAGTAGCATTGATTTGATCCTCAGCTTGACTGTTATTGGTGTGTGTGAAAGCTAACAATTTGTTAGAATTCAAGCAAATCATCAAGAAACAATCAAACAAGCCCATTAAAAGTGAACAAAAGACATGAACAGAAGCTTTCCAAATGAAGATATACTAATGGTCAACAAACTCAAGAAAAAATGCCTTCTCTAATCATTAGGGAAATATAAATCAAAATTACAGTGAGATGCCACCTAACTTCAATGAGAAAAGCTCATATTAAAAAGTCCCAAAATAACAGAGACTGACACAGATGCAGAAAGAAAAGAACTTTTCAACACTGTTAGTGAGACTGAAAACTAGTACAGACTCTAAGAAAAATTGTATGAAGATACTTCAAAATACTTAAAGTAATCTAGGAAAATATGTTATTTTATAAAAAAAGACACCTTTACTCAAATGTTTGTAGCAGCATAGTTCACATTTTCAAAGGCATAGATATTACCAAAGTGCTCACACATACATGAATGAAGTAATAAAACATAGTATGCATCATATGGAGTACTACTCAGCTATAAAAAATGTGGTGATCTAGTATCTTTTGTGACAACCTAAGTAGAACTGGAAACCATTTTTCTAAGTGGAACATCACAAACATGGAGAAACAAATACCTGCACTCAATATCAAGTTGGAAGCAACAGATCAACACTGAAGTCCACATAGGGAAGTAAATCTCAATGAAAAGTAAACGGGAGTAAGGGGGGAGTAAGGGATGGGCTAATTCACACCTATTGGGTACAGTATACAATATCTGGATAAAGGGGACACATGACTTTGACTCAATTTGTACAAAAAACAAAGTATGTAAACAAAACTTTTGTACCCCCTAAAAGTTTGAAATTATATAAAAAATAATAATAATAAAGAAAATAAATAAAATAAAATTAGGAAAAAACTCTTGCCAGGAAACACAACTCTCTAGTTTCAAATGAAGCCAATATTCTATAACCTCCTTAAAGATGCCTTCGAGATTTGATTCATTTTTATGTTCCTCATAGTATTTAATATAATACTTTACATGTAGAAAACAATAAATAAACATGCCAAAGTAATAGATGAAAGCATTGAAGAATGACTACAATCTTTTTAATATTCAGAATAATAGTGACACCTTTCTTCATAAAATTTGATAGAATTTTAAAAACAGTAGAATAGCAAAAATCAGTAAATAAAAAAATATAACTTTAATTGAAAAACTATGAAAGCAAAATATTATATTTACTGCATTATTTTATAAACCTAACCTTATTACTTTCAAAGCACAAACATACACACAAAGCAAATAGCATTCAGGCAAACAGAAGGTTGTATGCAGTAGTTTTATTGCATTGTATGTCCTGATTGTTCTTGAAAAATGTACACACATACACACCCATAATTTAAAGCTCATAGATCACAAATGTCATAAAGGTCACCATAGATTAAAGATGTAGCCACAATCTGCAGCGCCTTCTCATGAAGAAAAATAGTGTCTTTAAATTTCCTTAATGAAGTTACATTTATCATTTTCCTGTTCCCTTTTCTTTCTGTTCTCAGTACAACCCTGTCATCTTTACAGTTGATGTCAATGAACTTGAATTTTTCTTAAGTCAAACTCCCAAATAAGTGAGATGAATGATATCAATAGTCTTCCCTTTACAGGTGAAATGAGTTTGGTAACATACGTAGTACTATACCTTCCTCTCCTTTTTTCTCCTTTGTACTAACATTCATCAAAGTATCATTCTTGGCACCTGAACGAACACATCTTAATATGAGATTTCAAGCAACGATTCTCTCTAAATGTAATGAAATATTTCAGTCTTTGTTCTTAAAAACCCACAGCTAGATGTATGTTCTCGGCTCCTCCATGAGAATTTATTTCTATTATTTTTACAGGATTCTTAGTATTCACAAATGATTAGTCAGGTCCTTGAGTTCATGAAATATCTGATCTCTATATACACCATTCTAAATGCTATTCGATTCTGAGGGTTAACATTGAAAAAAAAGAGGACTTTTTAATAAAGAGAATTTTGTATTCAAGGGCACTATGCTTCATAGTTTTCCTCTATGTCACAAAGCACCTTTTTGCCTTCATTCATGAGACTTCCTTATGTTAATTCAAAAATTCTCTCTGTAATAGTTCTTTAGAAAAAAAATAACTATACCAGATTGCTTGGTGATGTATTTGTAAATTATAAAATTTGTGTGCTCTTTTATTTTAAAGTTTGTCAATCCTGTAAATCATGATTATTAACCTATTCTATGTCTATATCCAAATAATATTATATGTCACAACCTAATTTAAGCAGGTAATAAAAAGCATTCAGGAAAGAAAATGTTCACTCATGCTGAGAGATTAAAAAGTCATTTTCATTTTCATATTATATTTTTTCACATTTTTGAATGCTAGTGAGAAAAAATATATATTGTTTAGTAGTTATCATAAGAAAAGTCTAGAGGGGTTATAAGATAAAAATTTATTATTCAAACTAATAGATGTGTTTGGACTGAGAATTTGGAAACATTCTTTTGTTAATTTGAGGAGACTTTAAAAAAATCAAACTAGGCAAGGAGAACTTCTAAGTCATTGTTAGTTACCACCTGGGCGAACTGAGCCAAGAACACAAATGAGTTTCAGTCAAATGGAGAAGAGATTCTAGGTAAGACAGAACTTAATGAGCATCTTTACCACTTAAAATTCATCATCCTTCAGACCCCGTTCCCACTGTTATCTGTGAAAAAAGCAACAAGCAATGGAAAGAAAGAGTAATTGGCAAGTAGGTAGGGGAATCCATGCTGTGGCTTGGCGGCAGATCTAGGGAGATGTTTGTACAGAGGACAAAATGTTATCAAAATGGGAAGATGTATATGAATACTAAAGAATTTTATCAAGCCTGACAATTTAGGTAATATTTGAGTATCTCAGACTGCTAGTGTCTCTCACTGTACCTAATGTAGATAAATCCTGTATATTCACTTTCCTGTTGTCTATTAAAGACGGGGGAGGGAAGACTGGAGCTCATTCTTCAGGGTTGGCAGCTCCTATAAATGCACTGAGGAGCTAAGAACTGTGATTGTCATGTGAATGATTTATTTTCTTAGGCACTCACTGCTGCCTGTAAAAGTTGAATGCACCCATATGATAGGGAAGCACAGCAAAAAAACAATAATGAGATTACAAGGCCTTCTTTCTCAAAACCTAGTGAAAGAGACCACAAAATAATAAGTGGCAATAAAATAAACAGTAAAGCAAATATAGAACACATCAGCTCTTCTAGATTTTTTTTAATAGGTACAAAGTGTTTACCATAAACTTTGAAAGTTGTAACCAAAACAGAAGAGAAATTAACTCTATGCAAATAAATTCTGAATAAATTTATTTGGTATAAATAGATTACTTAAAAAAAAATGTTAAAATATAAACCTTGGCAACAGTTCATAAATGTTAATATTTCTAGACGGCTAGATGCAATAGCAGCAGGAAGTTGACATCTTCCTTCATTCTACCTTTTAAATCTCTCAGGGATGTATCAATTTTCCAGAAAATTGTTGAAATCCAGAGTCCTAGTTACAAGGGATCCGAAAAACATAATTGTGGGTTTTCTAATGTATTCATCTAGAAGAAAATGGAAGCTAATAATTGTGGCTCCAGACTCCATGCTTTACTGCCTCTAATGCTTTGGAACTGCTATTAACATTGAAAGAAAATAATTATTTTTACTTTTCATATTTACCCACATAAACATGGTATCCATTATCAATATAAAAAATGAGATATTTGATGTTATTTTCTTCTCGGTGCTTCTGGGTTGGCTACCTTTTTCTCTTCTTCGCATGTGATCCAGCAAAGTCTACTCCTGCTGCTAAGAAGGGCTCTAAGGAGGCTGTGACTAAAGCCCAGAAAAAGGACGAAAAGAAGCATGAGCGCAGCCATAAGGAGAGCTCCTCTGTGTACATGTGCAAGGTGCTGATGCAGGCCCACCCCGACACTGCATCTCCTGGAAAGCCATGGACATCATGAGCTCCCCCATCCACTACATCATCAAGCACATTGCAGGTGAAGCTTCCCACCTAACCCCTCAGAACAAATGCTGGACCATCACCTCTGGGAAGATTCAGGTTGGCCATGCTCCTGCTGCTTCCTGGAAAGCTGGCCACACATGCTGCGTCCAAAAGTACCAAGGCCATTACCAAGTGCACTAGTGCCAAGTAAACTTAGCAACCAAGGAGGGACTCTCTTTAGAATTTCCTGAACAAGAATGCTTCTTACCAAAAAACTCACAGTTGTCTTCAGTCCACTCCCTGTTACATTAAGGTCCATGGCAGAAGACAAGAATGTAACCACACCTGGATGAATTTTTCCACTAGATAATGCTTTCCTGATTCCTGGGCTTATTTAAATTCCAAAGAGAATTATTTTCAAGTTAATTTCTATCTCCTTGGTTTATTGTTTGTCCCTAATAATCATATACTGCCCCTCAAAAAAATTGTCAACATTACCCATCTCCTCATTTCCCTGAGAAAAGGTTATATGAGCTTCTATACCCCGTCAGGGGGTTGGGATAATCACTCAGTGATCACTGCTCCCATACATTAATAAATTTGTATGACTTTTTCCCTTTTTATCTGCTTCTATCAGTTTGTTATTGACTGTTAAATGAACCTTTTCAGGGATAAAGGGAAGTTTTCCCTTGACCCCTACACTAACAGAAGTTCCTTTTACACCCACAACTAATATCAGGTGGATCCATTCTACAAAATCTAACTCTGTAATAATATAGATTTAATATCTTGTATAGAGAATAATTTTTTTAAAGTTTGCCAGCTGGTGAATCAATACAATATATCATATTAAATATTAACCCCATCAATTTGAAAAATTTATCATACACATATTAAAAATTATGTTTTGATATTTCAAAAAATGAGGTATCTTACCAACTACATTAATTTTCAAATACCTAAAAATTAGGGAACAATATATATAAAATAGAATTAAAATTATTCTTTTTCTCAAGTATGTTAATGGTAGACATAAAGATGCAGTAAATATTTTAGATCCTTAGTTACTTGATATGATATTGTAACTCTTTTTTGTGGAGCCGTGATCTCAGAGGTAGCTAAGATTCGAAACTACAGAGAGATATTCCTGGAAAAGGATAATATCTTTGCCCCACTCTCGAGTATATATCATAATGTTTTCAATAATTTCCCACATCTCATAAGGCAGGAGACAGAGTTGGATCTCTGCAATAGTACAGTGGCTCCACTTGCATAGTGGAACTTACCTGAAGGAATCCTCACTCTGTGATTTATATAATCTGACCAATTGTTTTCTTGTAGGACTGAGAGGACTTGAGAACTCATAGGTCTATATAATATTGTTTCTAATCTCTTTCTAAAATAACTTATGTTCTGTATCGGTTCAAAAAAAAAGACCAGATTGGATTAAACATGGCGGCCCAGTAACAGCTTCCCTGTAACTGGGCATGGCGAGTCTGGGGAGACAAGACTCCAGGCATCTCTGGCAGGTGGGATCTGCCTATGATCATCCCTTTGAGGATACAGGGAGCCAGCAAGGGACTTCTGGACCCCAGGAGGAAAACAAAAACAGTGGAAAACTGACAAGTGGCTGCGTGTGTTTGATCGACCTAATCATGCCAGCAACCATGAGTACAAGCAGCAGTGAGACTGTAAACTGGAAAAGCCTTACCTGTGAACTGTTTTGGTGTTCTTGGACTTGGCACTAAGTTGAGCTGCCTTGGGAAGAGCTTGAGCAGGAGTGTGGAGAACATTGGGCATTGTCTGGGGCCCCAGAATGAGCCACTGAGCTGGGTGAAGTAAGCCATTGTGAAAGAACTGCTCTGGCAAGGTCCGCCCTCAGGGTTGCAGAGCAAGGATAAGAGCCATGCGGTGATCCCCGACCAGTGACCCACATCCACCGGGCCTCTGCATTCCCTGACCAGGAACTGCGGGAGCCACGCAACCCTGCATCCTCTCTCCTGTGTCCTTTAAGCCTCCACACTAGCCTGTTCATCTGGCCAGGGACCCTGGTAGCTGTGGGCCCTCTGGAGCCCTCCCTGCCTCTGCGCAGAGCCCTGCTCCTGGCC